>CALNHX010005288.1:0-109835 GCA_940337035.1 Agriotes lineatus
ATTACTTTATTGCATGTCTGTAGATTATAGGTCAAGTTTTCACGCTCTAATATTTTAATGGCAGATCTGAAAAGGACAAAATATGTAGCAAACATACGAAGTAGGTAAATTTTTATTGCTTCAGATAAGAAAAGCTTACGCTAAAGTGAAATTTGGACAGCTACGTCGAAGTGCTTGAGTCCATTAAGGCTCTGCTTTACTTAACCGTAAAATTACGAAAAATTGTCAATTTTTATTATATTTTAAAAGTGTTGCTGTGGATTCTAAAATGTTTGCCGATGGCTAAACTTGCTTAGTAAGGGATTTACTAGGGGGGTGTTATAAAATATTCTGAAAATTTTAAATTAGTTGCTTGCAATTAATAAAAAATAGTAAAACAATTTTTAACTATAATTTCTATAGTTTTGGGCAAAAACATTAAATTTTATACCACCAAGTAGCTACTGTAATTATCTAGGGAGCTATTACAATATATGTCTTTCAAGTGCTTCAATTTCGACTTTATTTGTAAAAAACTGAATACAATTTAGGCAACCAACACTACAACTTCTTTCTTTCCGTGTTGCTATTAGCAAAGCATTAGAGGGAGTAAGCAGCTTATAGCGGATTACAGTTTAGTTCTTCGAAACTTAAACCAGCAAAGGTTTGCGTACTTAAAATAAATATTGATCTTCCATTTTTGTTTTGCAGTACTGCATTACTTTTTAATTTGATTTGATTTTTATTTGGTGATTTTAGAATTTAGGTTTGATAACATTAAAACGCCGTTTTTCTAAATTACTGCTAGTGTTAATTTCTCCCGGAGTTCTAATATTGTCAAACCTAGAATCTAAAATTCCCGAAATAAAACACAAAAAACATATAAATATAAAGAAAGATGTAGAAATTTAAAAAAAAATAATGAAGACTGATATAAGGTTTATTGATTGTATTTACGTTAATAATAATTTAACATTTTCACACAACTTACACGAAAATAATTATTACATACAAACAAACGCACTAAAACTAAATCTACTTACCAATATACATACATTTTATTAATATTTAAATTCTAATAAAACCTGTATTACTACTAATATGCGTTTAATTACAAATCTTGACATTTATTTCTCGTATAGGCAAATTTTTTCAATAAAAATATCTACGGTTGTATATACAACAAAATAACAAAACTTTGCTACATGCATTTTTCCCTGAATCTGATACATGTAATTATGGTTACATTTTAATTTGATTATAGTACCTTCATCCTTGCTGTTTATTTTTTCACAATATGTAATTAGTTTTTTTCCACAGCTTCCATTATTGTAACAGTTCGTGCACTATATGGACATTTTATTTCCAATATGCTGTCATTGTCGATAATTCCGTCTGGTGATGCACCTATAAAGGGATATTCTTCATCAACAAAAATCCCGGAGTCCTTTACTGTCATATTGGTTGTCCTGGAAAAGCTGCCTTGCTTCATTTTCTGTTGTAATGCCGTATTCCAAAGATTTCGCTTTTACGTTATTAGTCGTATTTAATATAGATTTCACCAAATTTCCTGTATTTGTATTTTAACGCATTTTGCATACAGCCCCAAAGTTGTTGGCTGTTAGCCTATTTTGCCTTTCCTTTTGCCATGTTGGATTGATACTTTGTCCTACAGTATTAGTGAAGACATTTTCGCGATCTACTTCAGCCATAGAGAGTAAACATTTATTTTTTGCAATGGCAAGATGGTATTCGTTTTTGTCGTCCACAGTTCCTTCTGGCACAGCGCCGTAATCAAAATCTTCCTTACAACGCTTCGCCTTTTTTTAATGGAAGTTTTATGAACCCTGCTTCTTAATTTATCAGCGTAACACTTACAGCCGTATTCATAGTCGTTCGCCAGCGATTCGCCGGCGAGTCGCCGGAGTTTCGTTATGAATAGTATGTTGGCGGCACTGTACGTCTATGTCAAATTCGAGGTTAGCAGGTTAGATTTTGTGTCAATTTCTGTCAAAACTGACGGAAAACCTAACCTGATAACCTCGAATTTGACATAGACGTACAGTGCTGCCAACATACTATTCATAACGAAACTCCGGCGAGTCGCCGGCGAGCCGCTGGCGAACGACTATGAATACGGCTGTTAGTGTATTTACCTGCTTCACCAGCAGACAGATTTTCTTGTACGATGTCAACAAACGAGCAACCATAGCATGTTGATATTTTTTATTTATTTTAATTTATTGTGGAAAATGCACCCCTAAAGGGGTGAACACTGTGCAATGAACCCCTTCAGGGGTGCATTTTCAATCATAAATTAAAATAAATAAAAAATACAACATGTTACCTTCATAAATATTTCACTTTTAACAATAATGGAAACTTCATAATAAGAAAAAAGTCGTAATTAATTCAGCACAATGTCAAAATTCAACTATAGAATATCGTTATAAATGTAAACCAAATTTTTAAATCAAATATTTTTAATAACAACTGATAAAGCAACCACAAGTTGCGAAACGTCTTGTAATTTTTGAAACTGTTAAAATATTAAACATGTTACGACTTATTGATTTTTTATTATTCCAATAGTAAAAATCATGCATTAATAATATAACACATATTTTTTAAATGTCTTTGACATAATCTATCTCTATAAACTATAATGTTAAATTTCTAAATGTCAATTTTCACAACTTAATTTAAATATTTTTTTATATTTACCGTGTTTTCTAGATTATGTCCAGTCAAATGGTAGAAAATAGGGGAAAGTTTTGGTGGAGTTTTGATATTTTATTCCTATATGTTTTTTGGGTCGCTGTACATGAATATCAGGTTTGCCAACAAACATTTTTACCGGAAACATGTTTTTTAAGCAAAAACGGTGTAAAAACCGGTTTTTTAGTTTTTCTAAAATTACCGGAAAGCTATCAATTTCTCGTAAATGTTGAATCTATGTGAAATGAAAGAATATAACATTTCCTACATTTTATGTACTAGAGATTTTTTTCTCCGATCAGTCGTTCAGCCTTACAGCGCCGCGCAGTTAGATGTTAAAAGCAAAAAAAAGGAATTATCCCAGTTTATTTCAAAGTAACTCGAAAACTATCAATTTTTCGTAAATAAAAAATGGTATATGAAATGAATCTGCATAAATGATATGTTGGCAAACCTAATATTCGCGTACAGCGACCCAAAAAACATCGGAACTAAATATCAAAACTTTCCTCTATTCGCCCTTTTTGAGCACCTTTTGACTGGACTATATATCGTAGATAAAATATTGTACTATACACATGCGTAAAGCATGCCCTACTCGTGACTAAAGACTAGCTTTACGCACTTGTATCGTAAATTACTATTTTTACGACCGATTAGATACACCCTGTTCAGGCTGGAAGCCAACTATAATTTTGATTTTAATAAAATAACCCAAAACAGCAAAACTTTTTCTTGGGCGAACATAATAAAAAGAGCATAATCTTACCTTTTGTAATTTTTCCATTTTCATTTCACAATATTACTTCTACTCTTTCTTGAAAGAGAACATGTTAACTTGCGTTTGAGTGTAGTCCCATTGGATCACTATTGCAATAAGAACACCTTCCGAAAATTATACAGACAGTAGAAACAAAATAATACGGTTTGTTCAAGACCAGAATTGCACAGGAACTGAAAGGGGGGCATCCAATCGAATAGCTATAGGTCGTTTAAAATTAATTAGTAAAATTATAAAGTTATATGTTGATTCAACAAACGATTGAGGTATTTAGTCTCTGGAATTACTGCAATGTGTTGAAAACTATATAATTGTCCTAAAAAAAAGAAAGAATTCCAATAGACCCAACTATTTCAGGTCGTTTAAAAATCATTAGCACAACTTGAAATACTCATGGTTGTAAACAAGAGATTAAGGTATTTACATTGTAGCATCCTACGTGTGCTGCATAATATTCTGCTTTGAGAATAGGCAACTTATGATACTCCAAACTTAAATTGTATTTAAGGAAAGCAGAGCCTTAAGTGTAACGATATGTTTTCAAGTTGTGGCAATGTTCCGAAGGAACAAACTACCAGCCAAGCACAGTTGAAGCCTCCGAGATAGCTCTGAAGGAAATACAAAAAAGTGGACGTGACTACCTCCCTGGACTTTCCCATACTGGAAACTGTTCATATCGTCTTTATTCAACAGTCTTTACAACATATCAAAATTTCAACTCGATGACTCACGTCTTCACCGTGATAAGCGTTTACACTTTCACGTAAATTGCGGGTAAATATAAAAGAATGTGTAGTTCAAAACGTGACCACCGAGCTTCTGTAGATGGCGCCAAGTGGACAAGCCGCCACTGTGCTAGTTTATGTATTATTTTCCTCAAAACGGCTGTAGCCTAGTACCAAAATGCTCTTTGCTAGTACCTAGAAATTATATTTTCTAGGGCATACAAAATCGATTTTTTTTATTTTCGCGGAAAAAGATTCTTTGACGCAAAAATATAACAACCGTTAGAATAAAAAAATTATTTTTCAAAAATAGAGGGGGGAGGGGGCCGGTGCGCTTACATATATCCACGAGTGTAATATTTTTTTGCATATTCATATGCTCCATTATGCACTGAGCAATTCAGTGAAAACCCCAGCTACCTATCTTGTTTTGTTTATTAATTAAAGGGGTTTAAATTTTCAAACTTCAAAGCTTCGTAGAGGGCGCCACAGATAATTCATGAGATTCTTTAAAAAACATATCGATAGCCCTTTTCGGGGTCTATCATTGTATGAAGTTTAAACAAATTCCTGTGAGCAGTTTTTGAGAAATGATTTTTAGAAAATTTCCAAAATTTTGAAAATTTGTAATTTAAGCCCCTTAATATTTTTCAAAACACTTTTTATATCACCTCATGTTAGCCTTCATGTACTATTCAGAAAAAAAATCAATTGAATCGATTCATCCTTTTTTGAGTAATAGGGCGTTAAACTCAAAATTTTCAAAAAATCATAGCGCCCTTCAATCTAAACCTAGCGAGTTCGGCAAAAAACTAACAGATTTGTCTTATGACCCTCTATCGTTATCCGTGATAAAATTTTCAAAATTTTAATCACGAAAACAGTGATACCAAAAAAACATGCGTAACTTCCGCTTTCGGTTTCGGATTTTTTTGAAAAGCTTATTTTGTCGATGAATTTTCGATACACCCCCGCATTCCAAAGCGCATCAAAATCGGAGCAATACTTTCGGCTGTAGGAGCGTCACCCACCCACACTCCCACACACAGACAGACATTTTTTAAAAACCACTTTTTTGGGTTCCTAGAGGCCCAAAACGGATATTTCTGTGAAAATCTCGATTTCCAAAATTTTTATGATTCCAAGACTTCCCTATACCCATGGGTATGGGAAAGTAAAAATACGGATGTCCGACAGCACCGTTTTGGTAGCAGGTTGAATTCAGGGCATAGATAGTTGGATAAGCAGCTGGTGCCAGCTCTTGCCGAAGTCCATTTGGTGTGCTACAAACATTATGAGACTTGATATACAATAATTCGAACATGACATGCAAGTACATTTTGAAGGCGAGATTGGAAGCAATGTCTGCATAACTAGGTCAATTTGACAAGCTGAGAATTTCTCAATTGATGAAAACTAGGCCAAAGAAGCTGGCTTTTGGCAAACATTCAGTGGGACCGGTTATCATTAAAATGTAAGGTTCCAAATGTGCCCCTAAATTAATTAATTTGTTATTTTCCCACCACTTTGTATTGATTTTACCATTTTCTGTATGGCGTGACTATGCTGTAGTGTTTTGTTTCTAACGAACTTTTTGCGGCATCACAAAATTGTGGCCCAACCAGGGGCAGTAATAACAAAAGACAAAAGTTTCAGTACGTTATTAGTTTTGGCTGTAAATAGGTCTGGAATAGACTTTAGAGAAATTCTGAAATACAGACCGATCAATAAAAAAACCAATTAGGGCAGGCTGTGATATGTGTTAAACGTTTGGCAGTACTGAAGTGTATTGTCAGTCTATGTGAAATTCGAGATTTTCAGGTCAAGTTTTACGTCAGTCTGTGTCAAACAACAAACAAAACCGTGTCAAACAACAACAAAACCTAATCTATAATCTCGAATTTGACATAGACATATATGTATTATACATATATTGCTAGCAGGGCTGGAAACGGCCGAAAACATTACGGCGCCGACATAGGTCTCACTCTGATATTACGATTCTCGTGCGCATGCATGAAAATTCGAACTCAGCGAATTTAAACTTGACCACTTCCCCATTGGGCGGACGACGCCGCCGCGCTTGCGCACAGCTTACAATTATACATTGAAGAGTTGGTTGTCTGTCTCACTTCCTTCGTGAGTTTCCCACTCATAGCGCTAGCAATATAGTAAGTAATACATATATGACATAGACTGACAATACACTTCAGTACTGCCAAACGTATAACACATTTTACAGCCTGCCCTAATCGGTTTTTTTTATTGATCTGTCTGTATAACGCATTGAATCCACGTCGGATTTTACAATTAAGCACTTATATCAAGTGCTCACGTCGACGCGCATTTCTATTGATATGAAGAGGAAGAGCAGAAAAGGAAAATATAAGCGTAAACTTATGAACATCTCACGTTCATCTCACGTTTAAGACCATTTTTTTACAAATTTTTTATTTCGGCGAATTGTTTACTCTGTGTGTGTAAAAAGTTAGAGAGGCAAAAGCTACTTGTCTATTTCAACGACTATAAGCTGTTGGACGAGCTGGAATCCTGTTCGCGATTCTGCTGCACAGAAAGAGGTCGTAAATCACAACACAACAGAACCGGACATCATGGAGTACTACACGTCACAGACAAGAAAGGAAACTACACGTCAACGGAGTGGAGCATCAGTACGATACATAGTTGCTCTTTTGGCCATACCAATTGGCGTTGTTCAATCCCCTCCACTATCGTCTCAGTGAGGTTTACCTTTTCTCGGATTTCTTCATTGGGGATATGCTCTAGCCGGTACACTCTGTATGTTCTTCGGAAGTAGAAGAAATTCATTGCTTATGACATTTTTAACCTATTTTTAAAGAAATATTAGTTGTAACAAGTGAATTCATTGAACCTCAAATACCATTTATTTTTGTCCTTTTTGTGAAATTAATATACTGATCTTTCTTTAAACTTTACAAAAACATTAAACTTATTAGTGGGCCACTATCTCGGAGAAGATATAAATTATTTACTGCAGTCGTACTTAGGACTACAGAATTATTTGTATGTTTACAGTTAGAGACAAAAAATTACAGAGGTGCAATTTACCAACCTTCGTTCATGCATTGAAAATGAACTGGGCTAATTTTCAAGTCTGGCATAAAATTTACAAAATCTGAAACACACAAGTGAGCGACGTCCGCACAGTACAACAACCAAAAGTAGAATAAAATAGGGATGTGTTATGTGTAGTGTACGACATCGATGTTTAAGAAATACGTAGGATGCAGTAATTCCCCGAACATACGGCATGACGCATCCCGAGGCTATAAGTACGCCTGTTGTTATACTTACAAATGCGTATAAACGTTGGTCCCGAAATACAATACCTAGCTCAATAAATACATGCAAACTCGATTAGTATTTTTTTAATATTACTATTTCTCAAATCTGCCACTACTGTATTTAAGATTGTATTTAAGATAAGAGAACAGTATGCTGCTTGTAGACATAACAACAATGAAAGTAACACCGGTAATTCCCCGAGTAGTTATAAAACCGAAAATTTCTATAACGTATTAAGAAAAAACATTTAATTAAGACATAATGGCAAAAATACCTGCGAAGTTCTACTGCATAGCAGATCATTACGTACTACCATTTTGAACCTTCTCAGCATCTTGTGCAAGTTGTTTGGAAGAATTTCTAAGAATTACAAGCCATCCGATCGGCAGCTCCACATATTATTGTTGATAGTTTATTTTGTTTGCTCATCAAAACGTGCTTTAATAGCAAATATAACTGGAGTAAAGATGTTACTGCTTTCATTATGAGAAAGGGGCAGGGTAAAAAGGGGATTATATGCGAATAGATCTTGGAGTTGTTTAGCGATATGTATCTTTAGTTTTGTGTTAATTGTTCAATAAATACATTTTAAGAGGATTGGTAGATTGGGGAGCTTTTACATTGTCTAAACTAAGTAATTTGCATTTTTTGTAAATATACATGTATATGTATTTATATTTTTAAACTCCCATCAATTTTTTCTATTACATACATTCTATTACAATCCCTGGTTAAGTTTTAGTACAACAGCTGACACTACATCCCAACCCTGCCAATGGCCATCTACGACTGTACGAACAAGTGTAGCGCGCTAGTGACATCCCCACGAAATATTATTCATGCAATCCGACATTCCGTTAGCATCACACTATTAATGTATACTTGGACATTTCAATTTCACAAAGGGTCAAAATGAAACAAAATTGCAAATGTGTCTATTTAAAATTGAGACAATAGGGAAAAAATTTCCTTCCCCCCTCACAGCCCCGAATTCTCTTAAAAATACGATAGAACGTTTCGAACAGCGAATTTTACACAAATATTGATTTATAAGTTTCCCCATGTTGCAACCTCCAAATCCATCTGGGTCGCAAAATTCCCACATCCCGCATTCGCCTAAAACATACAATCGACCAGTAGAAAGTCTCCAAACAGCGAATTTCACACAAATATTGATTTGTAAGTTTTTCTGATAATTATAACGTTTTCCCCAGTGTGCAACCCCCAAATCCACCTGAGTCGCAAAATTCCCACATCCCGCATTCTCCTAAAATACAATCTACCAGTAGAAAGTCCCCAAACAGCGAATTTCACACAAAGATTATTTTAAGGTTTTTCTGATAATTATAACGGTTTCTCCATATTGCAAACCCCAAATCCATCTTAGCCGCAAAAGTCTTAAAACCTCACAGATTCATCCACATACTGCCAATAACAAAATTCGACATTTATTTCTTTCCCCTGTTTTATGCGAACATTCAATTTGCTACAAACGCACCTCAGCTTCATAAGTCCGTAACTTCGCCCCCGTTTATCGCAGACCCAAAACAGCCAGTATGATGAGCGTTGGTTCATCCTCTTTTCACTAGCCCCAAATCAGATTTGAATTTTCAAAAAGTATGCGATGTAAGAGCACCGAACGCTTGCGTGTGCAAAAAATCGTATAATAACACCAACAACATTCGCCTGCAATACGTACAGCTTGCAAAAATTCGCGAAAACTGCGCATTTTCCAAGCGACACACAAATCGCTTCTGGAGCTCCGTACTAACGTCGCACCTCTAATTCGTTAAACATTTTCAATGTTAAAAATGTTTTAGTTGAATTGGAAGAAACCCACGTTCTTCTTCACTACGACAGTATTTTCCGCCTGTTTTGCAAAGCAGCTTCTTTGCGTTAAGCTCATGTTGTTGTACTGTTTTCTCATATTTTCACGCTTTACACTAGATCGTGGTCGTACATTGCGCTTGTAAGTATTCTCGCGCTATGACCTTTGAAAATTATTATGCCGACCATAAGAACTACCGTCTGTATAGCAATTTTTGAAAATGGAATACTTAAGATGTAGGATTTTGCTTCCTCATCTTTTGTTGTAGTTATTCTTCTTCCTCTACTTTCCTATAGTCTTCAGCCTGTTTCTTCCAGCTTATCGCTCGAGCGCATGCGGGAACGCCCAGGGCTTCAGTTTTCCTCTTGCAAGTTTTACGAGTCTATCATTGCCCATTCTAAATGTGTGGTTATGCCATTCCAGCTTTCTTTTGTTCGTCCAATCGTTTACAGCCTGTGTGTTACATTGATTCTTTACGTCAGTGTTTCTCACATGGTCTCTTCGTGTCTTTCTTACAATTTTCCTTAGGGTTGACATTTCTGTAGTTTCCATTAGTTGTCTCGTTCTTGTGGTATCCGATCTTGTCTCTGCTGTGTAGGTAAGTACTGGTCTGACTAGGTACGCTTTTGTATATTTGTACTTTTGATTCAGTGCGTCAGTATTTCTTCTTCTTCTCCTTTCTCTTCTCCCAGTATACCATTATGGTGTAGGAGTATTGAGCCAATCCTTATATTGTCTTCTATTCCTGGAAAGGATCCGGATTTGTTCTATGTTTTTTCCCTTTTTCTCAACTGTTTCCTTAATATTGTCTATCCATGTGTATCTTGTATTTTTGTATTTCCTCTACAATTTCACATTCTTTTCCTGTGAGGGATGTAATATTCCATATACCAAATCGTATCCTATTTATCGCTTGTTGTGGTCTGTTAATCCGTCCAAATTCGAAGCTCGGTGAGTTTCTCTGAATCGTAGTACCTTCAGTAGGTGATTAGCCTGACGAAAAGGGCCCCGTTACCTCGGGACAACTGGCATTTGGTCCACGGCCGCTTATTGTGAATATTCACGGCAATCCTGTCTCCAGGACTTCCCCCATCCGCCGGCCGGGGGACGCGCTCTCTAGGAGTGAAGTGTCCCGAGAGGCGTCAGTATTTATTATTCCAAATTGTATCATTTAGGCATCCAGAAATTCTTGCTGCCTTGAATGCTTGCTCTTTTACTTTAATGCTGAGATCTCTAACAGTGGTGATTTTTATTCCGATATATGAAAACTCCATGACCTGTTCGATTATCTTCCCTTGCGTCTCCAGTTTACATCGAAGAGGTTCTTTGCTAAACAGTTAAGCATTTCGTCTTACTTGTTGAAACTATTAATTGAAATTCTTGGCAACTAAGGGCCGGTTCTACAAACCATAGATAAAGTTATCCGGGGAATAAATGCCCTAGAAACGATTGCTTTAACAAAGGAATCTATGACAATTATACCTCGAATAGCTTATTCTAGGTATATACTTGCATTGTAGAACTGGTACTAAGTGTGAATTGTTGCAATCATCTTTGCAACTCGTCCTCATCCGCAATTAATGCTGCAGTTATTGCGTCTCTTAATTTTGAAACATTTCGTGCTTCGATAACTGTTCGCAACTCATGGTTACGTAAACCGTTTGCGAATGAATTTATAGCAGTTCTCATTTGTACCCCTCAAGACTTTAAATGCAGTATCGTTATTGTCAGATTGTTTTAGTGACGGTAGTGTTAAATTGATCAATAATTCTTCGATAGTTTAACTAAATTTATCAAGAGATCTTTTACGTTGTAGTACATTATGTAATTGAACTGATAACTTGGTTGAAAATGCTTAGCGAGCAAGTTCTTTTTCATATCATGTTTTCTTTATTCGAATATGTGCTTTTTAAACATAATTTTGCATTCTGTGAGACTTTAGTTTTCAAAACAAATTTTGTTAAAAGAGTTTCTTCGTTATTATCTAAAAGACTGATAAGACTAAGATACTGCCAGTTTGAGTTATATTCCTTGTCCTAACGTCTAATTTTTTACGAATGTCTGTAGAAATTGGTTTTCTTAATTCAACATAACTTTTTACTTCATCGATATCTGTCTGAATTAAATTACGTTCATACATTTTTCAACTCTGTTTCTACCGCATTTAGTTCTAAAAGTGCACTATTGTTAACAGTCAGATCTATTCGCCGTTTTTGATTATCCGTAGTTTGATCCTTATTAATAACTCGGACTTCCTCATAATATTTTTGAATGACTTCATTTTACTCATTTGAAAATATTGACCTTATCTAAAACTGATCTCGTACTTATTTAAATTGCTACTTCTTTTAAAGTTTCACGCGCAAACGCACACTTTCTACACTTATAGAGGCAATTTCTTAACGACCACATTTATTATAGCTACTTCTTGGTGTGGCTTTAGTTGATCTCTCTTTCTCTTGGCTGGTCCAGTCTATGTTTAATTTAAAATTTTCGTTTCAAAGATTTTTCGGCACCTTCAAATCGAATAACCTAAGGGTACCAACAACAAACATGCAAATTCAATAATTGCAAGAATTTCGCTGAAAGAAATCCTTGACTGTTGTCGATGGCGTTAGATAAACCACGGCTATTTTCTATCTGGGACACAATTATTTCATCCTTGGACTGGCTAGATCCCATTTTAAACCAATTTTACCTTGTTTTTGATTGAACTGGTTAAACCATGATCGGGTCGATTACGACTTACTGACGGTTACCACTAGCAGGAGTAGCTGAATTACACCTTCTAAAATTTTGACTGACAGGTAGCTGGTTTACGCCTTGCATAAATTCGACTGGCTGGGTCCCCGTGTAATGTTCTTACATCTTCTCGATTGTAAAGAACTAGAACCCTTTGGATTCTCAAAAATAATTACCCACGTTGCTTTCAATTTAGTATATTTTGAGGCACTAACTTTAACTAAGAACTGTAAGAACCTGATTTCAAGGTCCCGTGCAGCAGCCTTTGGCACTTTATTGTTTTTATTGTCTATAAGTTAAAACAATTTCAATAGAATGTTATCTAGTCCTACAGCTTTCCCTTTTTTGTGTTTTAATGGTTTATTCTACTACATCTTAGAATTTCCGATCCTAACTCCTCTGTTTCAATCGTCGTCAGTTCTTGTCTGTCGTTTGAAAATGTTTTGCATGTGCGAATTTAGATCTGGTTATGCTCTTAATGGGTTAGTTTATGTTGGTCACTAACCTGGAGAAGCTGCACATAAAAACTTGAAACTCGAAATGATGCAGTCTTTAGTGCCTGATATTCAAAATAGTCTTCCTCTTCTTCGTGCCTTCTCCTACCGGAGTTGGGCGATCAGCATAGCTATTTGCATTTTTAATGCGGCAGCTCCAAACAGGGATCCTGAACTTTGTCCGTACCACTGCCGAAAGTTCTTCAACCATGAAGTTCTGCGACGACCTAGGCCTCTTCTTGCGTTTATTTTTGCTTGGATAATCAGTTGTAGTAAGTTATATTTTTCATTTCGCGTAATACTTATTATTTGTCCCCACATAAAAGTTACCTCAATGTGCTCCATTGTTCTCTTTTTACTTTAATTAAATTGATGCTTTGTAAATATACATATTTTCGAAGTGGGGCTAAGTCATAAACATCGTCTGCATAAAATAAAATAAAGTGAATGTGTACATTTTGGGAAAAAGAAACTACAAATTTTCCAAATAGTTACATAAAACACTTGTATACGAAACACTCCTTAAATTTCTATAAATATTTTTTATAATCTTTAAAAGCATTCTCAATTCTTTAAGTTATAACGATAACACATTAATCTTAGTTGACACATTTTATGTATCTACTAATAACTAAAACATTTTTTCAGAGCTACGAGGTGCGAAGTGGGTGCAAAGAGTATGGGAGAGAGTTCGAATATAAAATAGCGGCGCTGCTTTCCTTAAAGACACTTTTGACAGAGCATGACATGTGGATCGCGTCTAATGCGCCGGATGTTGGAGCTTTCGACGATATTGTTTTACAACTTGGAAACATCACTCTCTTGCTGCAGTTGAAGCACAAGGTAACCTCCAGAAAAGTAAAGAAAGCAGATTTTGATGCACAAAAGGGCGCCTTTGCGTTGGAAAAATATCTAAAAGACATTAAAACACTGAAAGGATCTCTAAATAGCGATGATAATCAATCAACATTCAAGCGATACTTAGGCGCGTTTAGTGACATGTATTTTGTGATTTTTACTAATACGAAAATTAATGATTACGATTTTTTAGAACGAAGTAACGAAAGTGCTTTAGATATTTTGAATACTAATCCTGATAGTGTAGTACATAAGGTTAATGTAAAGAAGTTATCGAATTCGTCATATACACAAGAAATCGATAATTACAACAAGGTTTATATACTAAGTAACCAAATTAGCGTCGCAACTATAGATGACAATATTAGAGAAGTGATGAAAAAATTTGCGCGTCATTTTAAGTTATCCGTTCCTACAAATATCACAGAAATTGCTGACGAATTTACCAAATACGTAACCGACTGGGCGAAAGGTAATTTCGGTGTCCATTATTTATTAACTAAAACAGATATTCTTCAAAAAATAAGCGAGCTATTTTTAAACAATTATGAGATTAATTGTATTACAAACAAATTTAAATGTTACGATTGTACAAAGAAATTAGCTTGGAACTGCATTCTTAAAGATAAAAAAATTACACTTGTAGAGGATGGCGACAACATATTAAATTTTCTACAAGAATATATAAGCACTGAAGTACAGACGTATTGCGTCTCGTATTCAGATTCTCTGTGGTCTACTATTTTATCTACCAAAGTCAGAAATGCATTATTTAAACGACACCCTTATCTTCAGCTTTACATACGAAAATATGTTAAAACCAGTAATATTATAAACTATTTCGATATTTATAAATGCTTGTGGACGGCAGCAAAAGTACCGCTGTTAATAGAAGTTGCGTCAGCAGATCACTACAAGAATATTTTGAAAATTCTTCAAATTTCTAATTATTACCACAAAATTATTCTTGTTGATAAGAATGGCCAATGTTTACCTTTTAAAGAAAACTTTAAACAACTGCGCTTCTTTGCTTCTTTAAACGACGTTAACGAGCAAGAAAGAAATGTAATCTTAACATCCAATGTAAGTCTACAAGGAAGATCTCCTGTCGTATTGCAAGATGTAATTGACAACTCCATGCTCAAGTTCATAAAATGTAAAGACATAATTCAAATCTTATGTGGCAGTTTCAATATTGGCAATAATCCAACGCCTTTGGTTGACTACTTCGTTGAAAGAAAAATATCTAGAATCTTCATCAAATCTGAAGTTTTAGATGAAATTAAAGATGAAGATTTTATAATAGAGGGAGAGGGCAAAGAACAACTTCAAATAAATTTCGTGAGTAAGCCAAATGTACGGCGGCTGAGAGATGTTGATATGGCTCCGATAATTAAACGAAATCTGAGAGGAAGCGTGAAATATGCCGACGAAAAGGAACATGAACCACCCACATCGACTATAGACAAACCAGTGCACCATTTTATAGTTTACCACAAAAAATACTTTGAGTGGAAGGCATCATATGGCTCTTTGAAAAACATTAAACCGTATGTTGTTGAATTAGAAAACGCTGAAGGAAATGATATATTGAAAACCCTCACATCGAAAAAGACGTTGTTGTGTGGAATTCCTGGAATAGGAAAATCAATATTGACTGATTACATAGCACACAACGCACCTACAGATAAGTGGGTAATAAAAATAGAATTAAACGCACACACCAAATACTTTAAAGAACAAAAGAAGAAAACCACGAACATATCGGATCACCTAACTTATTTTAATGGTGCTTTAAACCATCAACTTAAGTATAACGTCGAACTAACAAATGGAATCTTTAATAGGTTTAGATCATCAAACAATATTATAGTTTTATTAGATGGTTTCGATGAGGTGTCCCTTTTATATGAAAAAATTGTATCTTCCATTGCTTGGTCGTTTTACAACTCAGGCTGTCATGTACTGATCACCACGAGAGACCATATGCAATTACATCTTGAAAACGAGTTTGATTGTTTTCCCGTCATGTTAAAATCTTTAACCGAAGGAGACCAGATTAAATTATTATCAAACTATTTTAGTTCGGAAATTAAAACCCCAAGATCAAGTGTATTAATTGCTGAATTTATTAAAATTTTATTGAAAGCTGCCAAATACAATTTAAGCGATCATGACTTAGAGTTTACTGGAATACCATTATTATCGAAATTACTCGCAGATGTTTTTTTAGACGACTGCAACAACTTTGTGCGCGGCGGAGATATTAACAATTTTGATTTTGATATAGTGTATCTCTATCGCACATTTATAGATAAAAAAATAGATATAGCCTGCAAAAAGTTTGGTGATTTGTCCACGAGGAGTACATTCAAAGAGTATAAGAAACACCACTTGCTTCATGCCTTAAATTTGTTATTTCCCAACTTTAAAAATATAGTAGAGAAGCTTCAAAAACCGCCAAGCTTTGACGATACGCATCTTCAGCGACTACAGGAAGTAGGTATCATAACTATAGATAAATATTCTAATATTAATTTTATACATCGTACATTTAGTGAGTATATAGTTGCAAAGTGGTTGGCTAAAAGCGTCAAAAGCAGCGATCAAAAGGTTAGGAAAATTGCTCAAATTTTGGTTAAGGCAAGGTTTTCTTCACATCACCGATTTCTGTTTAATATGTTTGATCGAATTGTGTCTCAAGGCTGTCCCCTACATATTGACATTATAAATGGTAGAATAAAGGGAGTCAGCGAAAAGATAAAATCCGATTTTAATTTAATTTTGGAAACAGATAAGTGTGAAAGATCAATATTACCTTTAATATTACTATATCACAATACAGAAGCTTATAAAAATTTTCGATTTATCTTTGAAAACTCTGAGTTTAATTATATTACAGCAAATATTAAACTCGTAATACCAGCTGCTGAAATCTTGTCACATAAAAAACTTCAGCAATTAACTCGTTCGATTCCCACTGACATATTATCTAGTATTAAGCGAGATCTGTTAGATTATACCGTTTTAGATTATGCTATTCAAACGCTTACTTTAAATGTTGCAAATGAATTGATTGTTAAGACAAAAATTTCATATATTAATGCGACGGTTCCCTTCTATTTCAAAAAGTATTGTTTAGAACTATGTGTACAACATAATTATAAAAATGTGTTTAATACCCTCCTAACATACTTTGCATATAACGATGTGGTTTATAACAACGTTCAGATGAATACAACTATTAAAACGTATTGCAATATGTATGGTGATCAGAGCAGATCAATTTCAGACTACTATATAGAACATTTTCATCAGCAAACAATATTCCAATTATTAGAATCAAATGGGAGTAATATTTTTCTATGGTATAACAACCGCCATTCAAATTTGCATTATGTTGCACGCTTTGGAACTGAAAGCCAAATTCTAGCACTCCTTCAACAAGGTAGTAAGATAAACAAGTCTGACAATCATAACAACACCGCCTTACACTACGCAGTTTTACGTCCAAACAAAGAAATTCTTGATATTTTTCTGAATAGGAACACGAAGTTAACTAAAAAGAACTTTGACCACGAAACGCCTTTACACCTAGCAATTATATATGGCAGCAACGATATTATCGATACGTTAATCAATTATCGTGCAGGCATCGATGAGCAAAACTTATTAGGCGATACGCCGCTGCACAAGGCATTGAGTACAGAAAAATACAATATAGCAGATGTATTAATCACGAAAGGGGCTTCTGTCAATATCGAAAATCGTCTAGGGAACAATGCTCTCAATATAATTGCTAATTGCAGTTACAGCTCTTCCGCTGCTGGCATTATGAAAAAGCTATTGCCAAATACATATGATATTAATAAACAAAACTATTTTGCAAATACTCCTCTTCATTGTGCTATACGCCAAAACAATGTCAAAGCTGTTAAATTGTTCATTTCTGTAGGAGCGAATGCAAACATCGAAGACGTTAATGGATTGAATTGTCTTCTGCTGGCTTCTTATTTAGGTCATAATCTAATAGTACAAGAGCTGGTAAAGACAGATATTAACATAGATACAAAAAATGAAAATGGACACACTGCTCTTTATGGAGCCATACAGGAGAATCATTTAGATGTAGTTAATATATTAATTTCTAAAGGGGCTAGTATTAATATAACTAACAATAATGGAAATAGTGCTCTACATATAGCGTCCGCTTCCGGCCACAATGAAATTGTGAACGAAATATTGAAAATAGAAGTTAACATCGATGCACAAAATAAACATGGATTGACTGCCCTGTACCAGGCAATAGGGAAAAATTATTTAAGTGTAGTTAAATTATTAATTTCCAAAGGGGCTAGTATTAATATAACTGACAATGATGGAAATAGTGCTCTACATATAGCGTCCGCTTCCGGCCACAATGAAATTGTGAACGAAATATTGAAAATAGAAGTTAACATCGATGCACAAAATAAACATGGATTGACTGCCCTTTACCAGGCAATAGGGAAAAATCATTTAGGTGTAGTTAAATTATTAATTTCTAAAGGGGCTAGTATTAATATAACTGACAATGATGGAAATAGTGCTCTACATATAGCGTCCGGTTATGGCCACAATGACATTGTGAACGAAATATTGAAAATAGAAGTTAACATCGATGCACAAAATAAACATGGATTGACTGCCCTTTACCAGGCAATAGGGAAAAATCATTTAGGTGTAGTTAAATTATTAATTTCTAAAGGGGCTAGTATTAATATAACTGATAATGATGGAAATAGTGCTCTACATATAGCGTCCGGTTATGGCCACAATGACATTGTGAACGAAATATTGAAAATAGAAGTTAACATCGATGCACAAAATAAAAATGGATTTACTGCCCTTTACGCGGCAATACAGGAGACTCACTTAGACGTAGTTAAATTATTAATTTCTAAAGGGGCGAGTATTTATATAACTGACAATAATAGAAATAATGCTTTACATATAGCTTCCTGTTTCGGCCACAATGACATTGTGAACGAAATATTGGAAATTAAAGTTAACATTGACGCACAAAATAAACATGGATGGACTGCCCTTCACATGGCAATAGCGAAAAATCATTTAGACGTAGTTAAATTATTAATTTCTAAAGGGGCGAGTATTTATATAACTGACAATAATGGAAATAGTGCTTTACATATAGCGTCCGGTTCCGGCCACAATGAGATTGTGAACGAAATATTAAAAATGAAAGTTAACATCGATGCACAAAATAAAAATGGATTTACTGCCCTTTACGCGGCAATACAGGAGACTCACTTAGACGTAGTTAAATTATTAATTTCTAAAGGGGCGAGTATTTATATAACTGACAATAATAGAAATAATGCTTTACATATAGCTTCCTGTTTCGGCCACAATGACATTGTGAACGAAATATTGGAAATTAAAGTTAACATTGACGCACAAAATAAACATGGATGGACTGCCCTTCACATGGCAATAGCGAAAAATCATTTAGACGTAGTTAAATTATTAATTTCTAGAAGGGCTGGTATTAGTATAACAAACAATGATGGAAATAGTGCTCTACACATAGCTTCTTATTGCGGTCACAATGACATTGTGAAGGAAATATTAAAAATGAAAGTTAACATGGATGCACAAAATAAAATTGGATTTACTGCCCTTCACGCGGCAATAGTGAAAGGTCATTTGGAAGTAGTTAAATTATTAATTGCTAACGGGACTAGTATTAGTATAACAGACAATATGAGAAATAATGCTTTACAAATAGCTTTCCCTTTAGGCCACAATGATATTATAAACGAAATATTAAAACATTCACTCGGTATATTTACATTGACAACAAATACAAATGCAAATGCGAATTAATCAGCTTATTCTAGCGGTTTATATCCACAACTACTAAGAAAACGAATACTTGCTCGTAGTATTGATATTTACGAGAAAAATATTAACATGCACATTTTCATTTTATCGCGAGGAAAATAAGTAGCCACTAAAAATAGTCAACTATTTTATTTCGGCATATTGTTATATATCATCACTTTGAATCAGTGACTTAGTGTGCGTATAGTTCAATTCAATTACATATTAAGTAGTTCCAGGGAATTTAAGAATTGTTGCCTGGCACCCCGACACTGTGTAAACGGTATAAGGGGTTACAGATTATGTATGTATGTATAACATGTAATTGTGAACATACCATGGCTTATTAATATTTACTTTTACACAATCAAACGTGCTATACAGCTGCCCATTCTCATTTTGTTGAATTAAAAATTATCGTGTTAGGTAGTAATACTAAGCGTCAAGTTCAAATTTTACAACTTTTCAAATTTGGAACTGTGATGGGATAATGTATTCTATGTAACACAGTGCCTTATTTTGACATATAACAAAAAGTCAATATAGACACGTGCGTAACTTCGACAACTTTCATAACTTATGCGGTTTTATAGTGATAGAAATATTATCGATCTTACAATGACTCTATGAGAACAGTGTGGCCATATGACTTTAGACGGCCACGTTTCTTCCAACTTCTCAGTGGGCTTGCATAGGAAAACGTTTAGAGGTATATAAACAAATTCTGTATAACGTTGTTAAGTAATATTTTTTTCCTACGACTGCTTCTAAAATCAAGCTTTCCGCCTTGTTGACGTACGTCAAAAATTGATTGGTTTGAATCAGTTCATCGCGGCAGCCGTCATATGTAAGTATATAATCGTGAATAGTAATACATAGCAACATACATAAATTTTATATAAGCTTTCATGATTATATACCTAAGTCGGCTAGTGGTCAGCTATTTGAAAACGTCAAAGTTGACAGCTGTAACTGTGAATTTGATTTAAACCTTTTTTCGCGATTTAAAGTTACTTGTGCTTTATTTTGTGTATTGTCGGTGTTTAAGTGTCAAGAAAAATAAGAAATGGGCGATAAAATATCCAATTCTGATGTAAAAATTTGCACGTCGCTGGAAATTTTAGAAATGGCAAAAAAACCAGTTTAAACCTATTTTCGAAAATTTTAGAGTCGTAGGAAAAATTTTGTATGCAACACGAGCGAAAAATGCATTAGGCGTTCGTTCGAGTTTTTTCGGACCTCGCTTCGCTCGGCCCGAAACTTTCGAACTCACGCCTAATGCATAATTTTTCGCTCTAAGTGCATAAATAACTATTTTCTTCTCATTGTATAGAAAGTCGGCTTTTGCGCCCTAGTTTTAGGGAAACAAAACTGTCAATTTCCAACCAGCGGGAGCCAATTTTTATCAACTCCCGGCGGGAGTCAATATTTATTTGCTCCCGCATTTGTGTTTATGTCCCCATGGATATCACACTAAAGCATTACAACGGTATGCTGATTTGGAAATTAGACAAAATGTCACTACAGAAATGTAGAGTCACTGTAATGATTTACTAAAGCAAACCTTTTTGAAATTTCGCGCAATAGAACATGCATTCGAAGAAAAAATCATATATACAGGGTGTTTCATTAATAATTGGAAATATTTTAACTGTCGAATCCTGGGCTCAAAATATTAATATTTAACCCAAATCACTTAGATAAAATGTGGCTCCTTACTGAGATATAGGGTGTTTTATTTAAAAATTTAAAAATGATTTTGCTCCATTACTTTAAAACTATTTCACGTATCCGTATCATATTTGGCAGGAAGTGTAGACACTGTAAACCATGCTAAATTATGTTAACTAAACGTTTGTGGTTACTACCAGAGGCGTACGACAGGGGCAAGTGATTGGTTGACCCCTCCCAAATTCTACGCCACTGGCGGAATTGCCATTTTAGCACAATTTTTCGATTCTCCAATACTTTTTATGTAACCAACATACTCTTCCTTCGTAACGATAAAGCCATTATTTTTCGAGATATTTAATGTTAAACATAAAGCTGAACAGTTATTTTGATTTTAATGTGTATTAATTATGTCGGTGTTTTTTGTCATAAGATTGCATTTATTACGCAAATGAAACTTTAATCCGTATTAACAAAAAAACATAATGTTATTTAATGAAATTTATTGAAACGAATACATAGATGCATTCAACATAAAAACAAATTGTGGTTCTGAAAAGAACCATTTTGTTATACCTAATCTAAATAAAAGAACAATTTTAATAACACGAAAATATCAAAAACCTTTTATAATAAATGTTCAATGTGACCCCAGTTTACCTCAATAAGTTTATCAATTCTTTTCCTAAACGATCTAACTTTAAAAAATATGTTTGGCCGATTGGCAATAAAATTAGCGGAATTTACTATTTGCTGCCATAGTTTTTGACGATTATTTATTTTTTGTGAGTATACCAGCGATTTTTTGTTAATACAGATTAAAGTTTCATTTGCGTAATAAATGCAATCTTCTGACAAAAAAACACCCACATAATTAATACACATTAAAATCAAAATAACTGTTCAGCTTTATGTTTAACTTTAAATATCTCGAAAATTAATGACTTTATCATTACGAAGGAAAAATATGTTATTTATGTAGAAAGTATTAGAGAATCGAAAAAGTGTACTAAAATGGCAATTCCGCCAGTGGCGTAGAATTTGGGAAGGGTCAACCAATCCCTTGCCCCTGTCGTACGCCTCTGGTAGTAGCCAGAAACGTTTATTTAACATCATTTAGTATGGTTTACAGTGTCTACACTTCCTGCCAAATATCATACGGATACGTCAAATAGTTATAAAGTAATGGAAAAAAATCACTTTTAAAGTTTTAAATAAAACACCCTATATCTCAGTAAGGAGCCATATTTTATTTAAGTGATTTTAGTTAAATATTAATATTTTGAGCCCAGGATTCTACAGTTAAAATATTTCCAATTATTAATGAAACACCCTGTATATATAACTGGAGCAAAGGTTCATTTCCTCCCTTGTGTGTTTAATTAAATTCACACGCGGGAGGAAACGAATACCTTTGCTCCCTAGACATATAAATAGCTATTTCTCCAACCACGCGAATAAGACGCCATATTGTCGAATAATCTTTATATATACCGAGTGTTAATTAAGTACGTAGACAAGCTTTAAGGAGTGATTCCTTGATCAATTCTAAGATACAACGTTCATACAAACATGTGGCCTAAACGGCTTCGTTTTCAAAATACAGGGTGTTGAAGTTTAAACAAAAAACTTTTTTTCAAAAATTTCGAAAACGGCTGGAGGTATTCTAATGAAACTTGGTGTATGATAGTATTTCACAAAGTGGCATTGTTCAATCAAAATAAATTTAATTTATTTCCACCAGTGGCGTGCATCGGGGCGACCTCAGTTACCTTATTTTAGAAAAATCTGGTACGCCACTGTTTTTTAGCCAAAAGTTTTGTAGCTATTGTAAGATTGTTTGTTATTAAATTATATTTTTTTATAACTTCTTTAAGCTGTATTTTGAAAACGAAACCGTTTAGATCCCATTAAAGTCCAATGAACGAAATTGCTGTTACATATTTTTCCATTTTTCTCGAAAAAGGTTTATTCTATCAAAAAAATAAAGATACATTTTTTGTACAGTTTCAATGGATGAAGCTAAAACACTTGTCGTATTGACTAAAAAACAGTGGCGTACCAGATTTTCCTAAAATAAGGTAACTGAGGTGGCCCCGATGCACGCCACTGGTGGAAATAAATTAAATTAATTTTGACCAAACAATGCCACCAAGTTTCAACTTCTCCTAAACTGCTGCACTGATTTTGATGAATTTTTTTGTATGTGTTTGAGTGGATCCCTGGATGGTTTAGATTCACAATTGGACCCGGTAGGTAGCGCTGCAATCGGGTTCTAGGATTATTTTTTTAAAATTTTTTGACGAAAGTTTTTTTAAGATTTCTTGCATATCAGAACATATAACCCCTAAATTTCACCTCCCTCACTACCCCCCAATATTTTTTAAAATAAAAAAAAATCGAAAATTCGAATATCGAAAAAACCTTTGCTGAACCCACTAATAGCAGGCAAACCAACGTTCGGGCAGGACAACGTCTGTCGGGTTCCCTAGTTTTATATAAAAAGTCAGTCATTTCGGGATGTTCACCAATTACCTTAGCAACTGTACACTTTTCGATCATATTTGCACTACTACAAAAATGGACGCAAGATAGGGTTTTACAAGGTAAATTTTAAATAAAAAACAAACGCTTCGTCAATATTCGGCAATCGCCGTCGTTGTTGTTTATTTTCCCTGTATAGTGATTGTTTATTTCCGCCATGAATGTTCTACAATGTTGCCCACAATTTTTTATTCTAAATAAGGGTACTAATAAAATGTTCAGTATATAATCCAGTTTTATTCAGTAAACAAATATGTATGCTCAGTAATCAACGAATATTTGCAAAGTATAAAAACCCGAATGGTTAGTAAAATATAACAAATTGCACAACAAAAAATTAAAAGTGGCCAGTAAAATATGCACGGTATTTTATCATAGTTTGTTCTGTTTAAAACACATATTAAAGAAATGCAAGATGCACAGTAATTTATTTGAATTTGCACCGTAAAAATAATAAATGTTCAGTAACAGCGGCTTCTCTTACCGGCTGAATATTTGTGGTTAGGTTTTGTGTTACGTTTCTGTTTGCATAGTCCTTTGCCTATAACTGAAATTAATTCATTTAATACAACAAAGGAAGGTAAGTGATGCAGTAAATGTGTGATAGTTATGACGACATTTCAAAGTATACCTATTGTAGAGGTTCTGTTTGCGTCGTTCGAATATAATGGAAAATGAATCTGGGGAGCCCAAAAATTTGGTTATTCCAAATTACGCGATTCTGAATATTCAGAACCTAAAGCCGAAGCGACAGAAATAGTATATTATGATACTAGTGTATAAGTACGGCTTTAAAGCACGTGCCACGAGTTTAAGAGCACGACGCGCTAGCGGAGTACTTTTAACGTAGCTAGTGCTTTGATTGCACTTATACACGTGTATCATACGCTATTTTTTCTACGATCGTAACAGAAATATAAAAACTTAGTTCGGTGACACTTTTTCCGTCACATTGTGTTAGATATTCTAGGTTATGTTGACAGTCAAACTTACGGCAAAGCGTTTTTTAATAAATTACTAAAACACGCCTCCACTGGCAACGTGCGAATAAGACGTATTTCGGGCGCTAATATTAAGAGTTCTACAAACGTCGCTTTTGACACTAGAAACAGTGCAAAAAGTTGTCATTTTGACACGATCGTAGAAAAACATATTTAAGTTTTTATTTTTGTTACTTTTTCATACACATATACAAGTGTGTATCGTACTTATTTGTCGTTTTTTCTTCTTTTTCAATGAAGTCATTATGACTTCATTGCAAGTATATATACAGTGTGTCTCGCAGAGAATCAAACATGGGGTAATCAACATTGATAAATTATGAAAAGATCAACTATTGCTGTGTGCGCATCGAGGTACGCGATTGGTCAGAAATGGAAACAATTTGAAATTAATTTGACGTTTGTCATTTCTGACCAATCACGTACCTCGATGCCTACACAGCAATAGTTGATCGCCCAATAATTTTCCAATCTTAATTTGGCTATGTCTGATAGTTGGTGAGAAACACTGTAGACAAATTCTATGCAATCCAGGTTATCTGCAGTAACATTCTGGAGAGTGTTTTGCTAAATACCTATTTAATAATAACTGGTGTCTCAAAAGGAACATAGCTTATTAAACTTTAACGGTTGTCAAGAGGAAACATGGAGTTTAGCCATGGAGAGATACACGAACAAGCAACGCGTAGTAGTTGTAAAAATTCACTACAAAAATGGTGAGAATTTTGCGGTGACGGTTCCCAAAGTTTCCACATTATTTGGTCATCATGCCGCACCGCCTGTTCTAGCGGTCTAACTATTTATGCCTATTATTCAGAAGGACCAGCACAATCAAAGTGCAACTTGTATTAATTTTTAAAATTACAGCGTTTTCATATCACAACCAAATAAGTATCTATCTAACAACACTACCATAGCTACCAAAATGTATAAGCACTCTTTCACAAATTTATAATTTACTGCTGTTGCTCGGCGGGCACATTCTTCCCCCCTGCTAAAGGACTTCCGGTTTCTTTAGCATGCACATCAAGAACGCCGAGCTTAACCACAGGTCGTCTTAGAACTCCATTATTAGTACGAACATCTGCTACTCTAGTTTGTCCATCTTTTCCGGGAAATGTAGCTACTACTTCCCCCATTGGCCAATTATTTCTCGGAAGGGTGCTGTCACAGATGACTACGATGTCTCCGATCTTAACCTCTGGAGTTTTTTGTTGCCACTTCTTTCTGCTTGTCAAAGATGGGAGATATTCTTTAACCCAACGGTTCCAAAACATATCTGCCAAGGCTTGAGCCAACTTCCACTGGTTTCGCAGGTACAAATCAGAAGGCTCAGATACTCCTGTTGGTGGTGCCGTTCCAGCAGGCCCAATAAGGAAGTGATTAGGTGTTAGAGCTACCTTGTCGTCCGGATCCATTGAAACAAATGTCAACGGTCTACTATTCACCGTGTGTTCTGCTTCACAGAATAAAGTGTGTAGAACTTCCTCCTTGGGTGAACGAGATTTCAAAGTCGTAGACAGTGCAATCTTGACCGACCGCACTAATCGTTCCCAACAGCCTCCCATATGGGGTGATGCTGGAGGAATAAAATGCCAAGTTATACCCTTGGACGCCAAAGTTGAAGTCAGAAGGTCTTGATTTAAAGCCATAAGCGCCTCCTTTAACTCTCTCGAAGCTCCTCTAAAGTTAGTACCATTGTCAGAGTAAATGTCAGCTGGAGGACCTCGTCTTGCAATCATTCTCCGCAATGCCAGAATAGCTGAATCTGTAGTCAGTGACCCAGCTAACTCCAAATGTATTGCCCTTGTACTAAGGCAAGTGAAGAGGACTCCGTATTTCTTCTCTGTACGTCTTCCAATGGTCACGCTATAGGGCCCAAAATAATCAATTCCAACTTTCATAAATGGTCTCACCTGACGTGTGACTCTGAAATCTGGAAGAGGAGCCATCTCAGGAATCTTCGGCATGATTCTTGAATTTTTACAAAATTGACAATTTGACCATGAACGTCTAACTGCACTTCGAGCATTTAAAATCCAGAACTTCCGGCGAAGTTCATTGAGTACTAACTCACATCCATGATGTCCAGCTCTGTTGTGGTATTCTTGAATAAGAAGCACGGTCAAAGGGTGCTTCGGGTCCAAAATAATTGGTTTTTTAGTAGAATCCTCCAAGTCAGGTGATAGTTCGATTCTACCCTTCAATCTGATTAAACCATCATCATCAAGAACAGGAGAAAGTTGACTTAACCTGCTGCCTTTTGGAATTGACTTCCCTCGTAACATCCGTTCAATCTCTTCTGGAAAACTGTCACTCTGAGCTGTCTTAAGACCGATTAACTCTGCTTGTTTCAATTCTAGTGCTGTGAGGACACTCGATTTGTAATTGTACTTCCCTCTTGCCTGAGTGATAAATCGAAGGACTCTGGCCATTACACGAATAAATCGATTCCATGAAGAAAATTGATTTGGATCCAATAAGCCATCATTGTGTGTCATGGTTAAACATATGACTTCATCCATGAAGCCTACCAACTCCGTCTCTTCTTTAATTGTCATTTCAGGTTGTTTTGGCCAAAATAAAGGTTCATTTTTCAAAAACTTTGGACCGTTAAACCATCTGCTCTTGGGGCTCAAATCGTGATCTTTTGAGTCTCGAGTGGCGTCATCTGCCACGTTAAGTTCCGTTAGCAGCCATCTCCACTTGTCACCATCAGTGAGCTCGTGAATTTCTCCAAGACGATGGGAGACAAATGGCTTGAAACGTCGAGTATCATTTCTTAACCAATGCATAACTGTCATTGAGTCGGTCCAAAAGATTGTCTCTGCAATGTCTAACTCCAATTCTCTACGAAGACTACTAGCGAGTCTTGATCCAAGAAACCCTGCTTGAAGTTCTAGTCGAGGAATGGATAAGGTTTTTATTGGAGCTACTCTTAACTTGGAGGTGATAAATGCTACATCTACTTGCCCTCGTGCCACGACTCTCAAGTAGGCAACTGAACAAAATGCCTGCTGACTAGAATCACAGAAAACATGAAGTTGAATGCTGTCAGCTATTGGAATCGACAGGGAGTAACATCTTGAAACTTTCACCTCAGTGATGCCCTTCAAGTTTTGAAGCCAGTTGTTCCACTTATGCCACTCGTCTTCTTGGAGCTCATCATCCCATCCGATTCCAGTCCTCCAAATGTCCTGAACCAAAATCTTCGCTTTTACAATGAACGGCAAAAGAAAACCCAAAGGATCGAAAAGTGACATGACAAGCCGGAGGACATCTCTCTTTGTCGGACGTCTCTGTCCAACAAGAAGCTTGTCGTCAACCTTTGGAAACTTAAGTCTGAAGGTGAACTCGTCGGATCTAGGGTTCCAATTTAATCCAAGAGCTCTTTCAAAGTTATGTCCCTGTGTTAAGTTTAGTTCTTTTGTCGAATTAGCTCTAAGATTCTCAGGAATTGAGTCCATGACATCTTGGTAGTTTGAAACAAATTTGCAAATAATGAATCCTCCTCTTTGGTGAATTGTCCTCACCTCTTCAATCATCTTGATGGCCCCCTTAACAGTATCATCAGAATCAAGCCAGTCATCCATGTAGTGGTGATTTATAATTGCTGCTACTGCTTTTGGGTAAGAATCCTTAAACTCTAAAGCGTTGATGTTCTTCACAAATTGAGCTGAAGAGGGAGAAGAGGTGGCACCAAAAATCATTACCTTCATGACCATCACATCTGGTTCTCTGTTTCTGTCTTTTCCTCTCCATAAAAATCTTTGAGCAGGAAGGTCTTCATCGCGAATAAAAACACGGTGAAACATATCAGTGATGTCAGCACAGATTGCCACCCTCTTCCGTCTGAACTTCCAAAGAATGCCAGGTAGAGAATTGAGGTAGTCTGGTCCTTGGAGTAGCATGTCATTCAGGCTAACACCATGAGACTTCGCTGCTGCATCACAAATCCATCTGAGCTTTCCGGGTTTGTTAGGGTTTGTCACAGCGAAGTGAGGAAGGTACCACTCCTTGGAGCTTACCACTTGAAGTTCCTCATCAGTAACCTTGCAAGCAATCTTGATGTACTCTTGGATCTTCGACTCGTAAGCTTGCGCAAAGGCTGGGTTACGATCCATCTTCTTTTCTATGCTCTTGAGTCGTCGAAGAGCATTTGACATGCTCTCAGGTAGGACAGAATTCTCATCTCTCCAAAGCAGTCCTGTTTCAAATCGGTCTCCTTTTTTTCTGGTAGTTTTCTCCATGATGCTTTTGGCTCTGAGATCTTCTCTAGATCTCGACTTTTCATCTGTTACTTTGACTCCAAATGACTCAGTCTTAAAAGAATCAAGTACAAGCCGATGGAGATCTTCATCACGCTCCTTGTTACTGTAGACATGGCAGATAAATTGGCATTCCTCTCCACGAGAAATTGTATGTGTTCCATGAACAAGCCATCCCAGTTTGGTGAGTGAAGCCATTGGACTACCCTCTGGACCCTCGCGAAGTTCCCTTGACTCAATGAGGTGCGATTGGTCTTGTCCTATCAAGAGCTTGGGTTTTGCTCTCTTTACGGCTTCCAGATCCAAAACTTGCAAATGATGCATGTCACTTAAGCTGCGAATGTTCAATGTACGAGTAGGTAAATCAAATTTTGAGACTGTCCTTACATTTGAAATAACAAACGAGTCTGTCATTCCAGCACCTCGCACCTTTACTTTTACGTTGCATGACTCGTAGTCCACCTTTGTTGCGCTGTCATACCACTTGATTCGCAGAGGACGAATAAGACCAGAAAGTCCAAGCTCTGCTGCTAGACCGCCATCCATCAATGTTGCAGTTGAGCCTTGGTCGAGCATAGCAAATGTTGAGACTTCACATTTAGGTCCTTTTAACACAACAGGAAGCACCTTAAGAAGAATTTGAGTTGACTCTACTTGTATCTGAGAGACCAAGTCCATATTTTCAGTCAACGTGACTGTCTCAGCAGAATATTCAGTCGAAGACTCAGGAACGCTCTGCTGTGATAATTGCTTTGAGTGCAGAAGAGGATTGTGGTTTCTCTTACAGCCATCGACACCACACTCTTTCTTCTTCTTGCATTGAGATGAGTGATGCATTTCTTTTAAGCATCCGAAACACAACTTCTTCTTTCGCACCAATGTCCACCTGTCGTCTATTGCCTTTGACTGAAACATGCGACAAACTTCGATGGAATGGGGCTTTCCAGCACAACAAGCACATTTGGCTTCCTTTGGCTGCGTTGAAACTGGATCGGTGTTTGAAGTTGTAGCCACAAACAGTGTATGCTTTCTTGTACCTTTGTCATTGAGTTTGACTTCTATCTTTCCTTTTCCATCATTAGTAGGAAAGTTAACTTTTGCCACAAACGAAGCAGCTCGAGCCTCTCCCTCAATCCAGTTGGAAAAGTCTTTGAGAGTAGCTATCGCTGGATACTTCTTGGCTACTTTCTTTCCCCAACTCATCCTCAAAACGGCAGGAAGTTTCTGGGCCAATTCTGTCAAAAGCTGAGGGTTGATCAGGTACTCTGGACGTTGAAGTGTTTCTACGGTTGAGACCAAATTCCGGATTACAATTGAGAAGTCAACAATAGACTCACCCTTGTCAATAGAAGGAGATGTCGCCTTCCGAGCTTTCTGTACTATAGTTTCTATTATAAGCTCAGGCCTGCCATATTTCTCTTCCAAGACGTTTATTGCCACCTGAACGTTGTCAGGAAGAACAAGCATCGACTTGACGCACTCTTTAGCTGCTCCTTTTAAGCACCTTTGAAGACGGCAGAGGTTCTCATCCTCAGAGAAACCACATAATCTTGTTGAACGTCGGAACTGAGTGATGAATCCGGGCCACTCTTCTGGATCACCAGAAAAGTTAGGTAAGTCTTTACCCAATGACTGCCTTGCCATCATCCTCGTTGTCTGTTCTTCAGTTCTTGCCTGGGGTGGAGCTGCTGCAACCGTCTGAACTGCTGCAAGAAGAGCTTGTGCCAATTGACTGACTGCAGGATCGGATTGAGGAACTGGAAACGGTGATCTTCGGCTTTGATCCTGCCCACCACTGCTTTGTAGCCACTGAGCCACCTTATGCATTGGTGCTGGTGACTCTAATGTTAAGCCTTGTAGACCATCACCAACATTTGACAAAGAGTGATTAGATCTTCTGCTTCCGCCTTCTTCATCTTCACATATTTGAAACTCTTCCTTGAGTTCCTCTTCTCTGATAGACAACTTGAGTTGAAGGAGCTCTTTTGCTTTCGCCTTTGCTCGTTCCTCAGCATCAAGAGCGGCCATCTCCTCGGCAACTTTTAGCTTTTCTTTAAGCACAGCAATTCGATAAGCACTGACTTTTGATGTATCACTAACTCTTGAAATATGGCTGGTGTTACATCTGCGATTGGTCTTTGATCTGAGACTGACCTTTGACATCTGACCAATTGACTCCGGGGAAGGCTCATTGTTGAACTTTAAGTCTTGAGCTGCCTTTCCTTGTTTGGAAGTAGGTTGGGTGTTGGCTTGTCCTGCCGTCTGTTCCCAGTCCCCGTACCTCTCTGGAGGAATACCAGCGTTTGACCTTTCAGTCCGTCGCAACCTGTCACCAGACTCTTCTCCTGCCTCACTCATAGTCAAATAAAAAGTCAAATGCTGTCACTCTCACTTCACAGACAGTCAAAAAATGTAACTGTATATTCACGAACTGTTCTTCGGCTCGAATGGACCAATGTTCTAGCGGTCTAACTATTTATGCCTATTATTCAGAAGGACCAGCACAATCAAAGTGCAACTTGTATTTATTTTTAAAATTACAGCGTTTTCATATCACAACCAAATAAGTATCTATCTAACAACACTACCATAGCTACCAAAATGTATAAGCACTCTTTCACAAATTTATAATTTACTGCTGTTGCTCGGCGGGCACACCGCCTCACAGCTCTGTGGTGGAATTAATCCATAAATTTGAGAGTCCCGGTTCAGTTCAGAATACTTTCGGGTTTTTTAAGGATAAAGTGTACGCCAATGATCCACAGACCATTCAACACCTCTAGGAAGAAATTCGACGCAATATCGAAGAAATCCGTCCACAATTATGCCAAAAGGTCATCGAAAATTTCACCAAAAAAGTCAAAATTTTCCAAAAAAGTGGAGGCGCCATTTTATGGATACTATTTTCAATACATAACTTCCATGTCTGTACTATATGTTGCAATAAAAAAATTAGAACTTTTCCACAAAATAATGCGTTTTATTAAAAATTCAAAATGACGGCACATTTTGGGACACCCGTTATGTAAATAATTCCTTTCGAGGACGCTCCCCAAGACGATGGATAGACCAAGTCAAGGAATTCACCGGCACACCGTTTCAAGAAAACAGCAGGCGCGCCTCAGACAGGGATAAATGGAGGAACATTGCCCAAACCACAACGTAAATAGCAACCATGAGATCACGACACTTCAGCCATGAAGTATACGACTAAAGAGAGAGAGAGAGAGGGATATTATTTTTACTGGTTATTTTTTAAACAGTCCTATCAACCAATAGTAATGAGAAAAAAATTCAAATCGACCAATATCATCAAAGTTACACTGGCTATTTGCTAGTAGCATCAAAACTTGTTGTAGTCAATAATTAACCCTTTTCTAAGGACTACCTTTAGTTTATTAAGTTATATCCCTTCCATTACTTTTAAGTTCTGTATTTGAGAAATATTTTTTATTTTCTGGAAAACAATGAGGATTAATCATTTTTAATAAGGGTTGTCTTACTTCTTACGATATTCATGCTGTTGAATAATGCGTTAAAATGCGCACATATCTTAATTTAAAAGTAAACGAAAACCACAAGTAAATTTTATCAACAAAGACTGTTGTTGAGGTTATGTTAATCTTCCATCTACTAGGTCTACTACTAGCTAACAGTAGCGCGCGAGAGCGGCACATTTTACGTTTGTATGAGAAATTCAAAGCACACTAGATGTAGTTCTTTTTTAGACACACTGTATAATAATTTGCATTTAATTTGTTGCCTTGCTTTATTGAAAATTAAACTTTTTACTGTCCCTGTGATTGTTTAAAAGAAACATTTATTATTTGTACTGAACACTCTATATTTTTCCTAAACATCTATATTTTTACTGAAGATTTATTATTTTACTATGCGCTTATTGTTTTCCTTACTGATTGTCTACTATTCTTACCAAAAGATTATTATTTTACTAAACATCTATTATTTTACTAAACATTTATAATTGTTACTGAACGTTTAACATTTTTATTCGCAATCACATTGTAATGTGTCAATTTCATGACATGACAACAGCTGGGAACTAGATGATTACTTGAAACTAGCCAGGAAATTATTACATACCCCGAAAAATATTACATACGTGAAGAGTGGGGTGTTTCCATGGTAACAAGACATTGAGTGGGTTGTTTTCATGGTAACAAAAATATTTTAGCTACATCAAGATATCTATTATTCAGAATTCAATTGTAGGTATTTTTAAAATTAGATGATTGCAAATAAAATAGTATACATACCACGGTGGAAAGTTTCATCCCTGTCTCGAGATAAAGTTAACCTCGGCGCTACGCGTCTCGGTAAACTACCTAATCTCTCGACAGTAATGAAACACTTCCCACCTCGGTATGTAATATACTATTATTCGCAATCACATTGTAATGTGTCAATTTCATGACATGACAACAGCTGGGAACTAGATGATTACTTGAAACTAGCCAGGAAATTATTACATACCCCGAAAAATATTACATACCTGAAGAGTGGGGTGTTTCCATGGTAACAAAACATTGAGTGGGTTGTTTTCATGGTAACAAAAATATTAGCTACATCAAGATATCTATTATTCAGAATTCAATTGTAGTTATCTTTAAAATTAGATGATTGCAAATAAAATAGTATACATACCACGGTGGAAAGTTTCATCCCTGTCTCGAGATAAAGTTAACCTCGACGCTACGCGTCTCGGTAAACTACCTAATCTCTCGACAGTAATGAAACACTTCCCACCTCGGTATGTAATATACTATTACTGTGCACTTATTATTTTTACTGAACATTTATTATCTTATAAAACATATATTAGTTTTACTTGACGCTTATTATTTCTACTGAGCAAACGTACTTGATGTTTTAATAAAATACTGTGCATTTAATTTGTTGCCTCTAAATAATAAGTTATATTAACGAATTTATGAGTAGTTTGAGAAAAAATAGTATGTTTCATTCGCACAAAAAAAAATGCGTTTTCTGAACGGGTAAGACTCGATTTGTTTTACTTGTGCCGAAATCATCCATTTTTTGTACTAATGAAACAAATAAGTATTTCTACTCCCACATGTAAATATTCCATTTTCTTCACAATCCACAGAATGGATAAGTAGGCAATTGTAGTTAACTGAACGAATAATGATTTCATATCCACACATGGGCGGATATGAAATACACCAATCACAAACCACGTTAGTCGTGATTACCTAGGCCACTTTCATTCATTGTTTGTTTTGTTATGTGCACGCCCTGCTGAATTGTGTGTGGCAAACGTGATTTTGATGTAAGATATCTTAATAATTAAAGTTGAATAAATTTTGTTTTAATTTTCATTTTTTCCATTGATAGGTCGTAGAAAAAATGGTTTGCGGAAAGTTCGTTCCCCACATTTCGTTCCCCACATTTCGTACCCCACATTTCGTTCCTTGGATATTTCGTCTCCCCACATCCCGTACCCGGAAACTTCGTTCCCGACCGAGCTCAATTTGTCTTCTAGATTACAGGGTGTTGAAAAACGCGTTCAGCGATTGGAATGCAGAAAAATGAAAGATATTTTAATTAATTTATTTATTATAATAAACTTATAAGAACTATATACAGTATGTCCCCGGCTTGAGTTTATAAGATGGAATTAAATTTTATTTTTAGTTTTACATAAAAATGTTATAGGAATATAATTCCTGCTTGGTTTGTAGAGAATTTTAAGAAAGTTTTCAGTTTTTCAAAAACAAATCGGCCTTGATAGTTGAGCAAAAACTATTTTCTTTTCAGGTAAACTACCCTTTTTGTTCATGATGAGGCAAAATATTACTAAGAAAAGTTGTCCAAAATGAGAAATTATGTCCCTATACAAAATATCAGGAAGATACTTAAATTAAATCGTCATTTTTAATAAATACAATTTATTTTGTTCTTATAAGTTTATTATAATAAATAAATTATTTAAAATATCTTTCATTTTTCTAACTGGATTCCGATCGCTGCACTCGTTTTTCAACACCCTGTAATCTAGGAAACAAATTGAGCTCGGTCGGGAACGAAGTTTCCGGGTACGAGATGTGGGGAGACGAAATACCCCTGGAACGAAATGTGGGTACGAAATGTGGGGAACGAACTTTCCGCATCCCAGAAAAAATATACTGTACAACTCGAGTAGAATGTCCATATCGCTTCCGGATGATTGAGCACTCCGCTTCCGGCGTCGTGCTCAAACTTCATCCTCGTGCGATATGGACTTTATATCCACTGTCGTTGCACAAACTACTATTTTAAATGCTTCTTTTTATCATTTCACCCTGGTCTTCCCATACAAGCTTATCGAGAAGTTAGAAGAGACACTATTCTTATAAAGTCACTGTAGCTATTTCGTTAGGCAGTCGACTGGGCCAACCATAGAGACGCCAAATGTTTTGCAAATTTTAGCCATGATTGAAACTAATAGTTATTTCTGTTTAGTAGTAGTATTCTCTATCCATAACGGAAAATTTGCTCTAATAGATATGAAGGTGATGCTGAAAGCGCAATCAAAGCTTGCAGATAAATATAATGTATTTATTGATGTTAATACTAAATAAACTTTTTAAGATGTCACTTGATAGAGAAAAATTATTTTGGATCTATTGTACGTTATTATACCGAGTAATAATCTCCAAACTTGGCCATATGGATTTAACATGGGTAACAGTTTTTGCATGATCTGGTACCTGCTTTATTTCAGCCGTCAACATGACATTAAACAGATATTTCATAGCAAATTTTTGGAAATATATCAAAACTATTTTCCTATGTCCAGGTTTGGTAATTATCACTCGGTATTTTGTATTTATAACTTAATGTAATAATGGTACCTATAAGACATGTTGTTAAATTGTAAGGTTAAACTGAAAATTAATGTTTTAATATGCCTTATTACATCTAAAATAAATGTTGGTTGTAAAGTATACGCTATTTTATAATTTTCCTTAACAACTATGATCTAGCCAAGAAAGAACTGAAAATTTGTTATTGAAAAAATATTTATTTCGATCTAAGATAAATCTTGAAATATTAGTAGGGCATAGTGGCAGTACTATTTCGCCATTGGAGGAAAATAAAGTAACTGGCAAAAATTGACCACATATGGAAAACCTTTTTATCTACGACCACTACTAAAAGTAGGCCTTTTAACGCTGCTTGTTTCACTAAAAGTGACGTTGTATAGTTTACCGTGGTTAAAGAAATCAGCTGTTTACTTTTAGCCCATGTGCTAAAAGTGAAGTGAGGTTATAAAACTACAATTTCGAACTGCAAGTGAAGTTGTAAAGTTATTCCAGTTGCTTCTTGCGTTACAGGTAAAATGTTTTTGAAATAATTAAAGCGTTATGTAATGAATACAGTCAGATGTGGAGTATTAATTATTACATTTCGTAAATGACCTTGACAGCACTGGCGTGGCAAACAATCGCCCGAGCGGCGTGGCCTACTGTTTATCACTTATAATCATAATCATCATAATCATAATCACTTATAATAATGCAGAAGACTACAAGTCGTGTTTACACAACTAAAAGTACTATGGTTGCGTTCCACCATTTCTATTTTCGGGTTTTTGTAAACAAACTTCCCTTAACTTTTAATAGCGATATTATCAGAGAAAACAATTATTTATTATGCATATTACTTGTGTTTTTTAAAACTGTTGACACAGCTTTAAAGGCAAGTGAATTTTGGTTAATAATAATGAGAGTTACTGAATGCAACCAACGGCCGAAGCAAAGAAATATTGAAGCTCTACGTTTTAAGCATATTAAATGACTTTGATGTTTACACATAACCTATAAATTATTTTGACTACGTAACTTTTGCAAATTGTTGTTCATTGCTTTGATTGCGCTGCAAATATACCACAGAGTTGGCGTTGTACTCTGCATACGGGCTGATTTTCAGGTATGCCGATCAACGAAGAATTAACGAGGTATAACAATTTGTTTCCTTTATTATAGCGACATTTTGAAGATTACCTAAGAAATACAGAAAACATAATTCAACAACTGCTGCTCAGCAACATCCTGAATGCTAACGCTTGGAAGACATCTACTTTCTTTGAGAGCATGAAACGTTGCAGTAAAAAGAGTTGGCGTTGTATCCCGATGTCGGTAATAAACCTGCATATGTGCTGATTTTCAGGTATGCCGATCAAAGATGAGATGAAGAATAACAATTTGTTTCCTTTATTATAGCGACATTTTGAAGATTGCCTAAAAAATACAGAAAATCGTGAGCTCACCAAGTTTGGAATCTACTTGGTTCAACCTGCAAAACACTACTTTCCGGTCTCGTAACGTAAATTACTATTAAGATTAATTTAGTTTGAAATGTGTATAGCTCAATACTGCCGTCATAAGCAAGAAGGCGGTATCTACAAAAAATCGAAATTTTGTTACTTATAATCTGTCATAAGCAAAATGCAAAAGTGAAAAGCAGTATCTGAGTGTAGAAGCCGTCTTCTTTTTTTGTTTTGTTAGATACCGCCTTTATTGTCTGTTTTCGTGGTCGCAAATGTTCAGATACGGCCAACTGCCGTTTCATTAAATTAATAGTATCATGTCTTCCATTATACATTGTCAAGTAGATGCCGCATTTTCAATCTGTATTTAGTGTTCGGTCGATTGTTGCAATTTAAAGTCAAAAGGCGGTATCTACATTTTTTCGATACAATTTCTTTATTTTTGATATAAATGGTGAATATTGTTTCTTTTTATATAAAACACAACTAAATTCATACTTATAATACAAAAAAATCCACGGTTATGTACCGCATGGTGATGAAATATCAATAAGTTACGTTTCGCCATTTATCACAAAACGCGTTTTTTGTAGATACCGCCTTCTTGCTTATGATGGCAGAATGAGTAGTTACTGAGAATAGGACACATGTTCATATGAACTTTTTTGCTTGAAATGATCTCAAGAACATGCTTCTGAAGTGCAGGGGTAACTTCGCGAGACACTCTGTATATACAGTGTGTCTCACCGACTATGAGACATAGCAAAATTAACATTGGAAAACTATATAAGGATCAACTAGGGCTATGATCTATGGATGCTGTTTAATTAGGCAAAACAAAAGAAAATATTAATTTTGTCAAATACCTATTCAAAGTTATTTGAGCTATTTAAGCAAATTTGTTTAGAATAATAAAATCAAACAATTTTAAAGTTATCCACGTAGTTGATCATTTATAATAAGTTAGTGATACATTTACCTACAATGAATGTTTACACTACAGACGAAAAAATCCAAATAGTTTCTTGGAATTTAGCCGGTAACAGCTTGAGAAGAACTTCAGATCTTGTTAGTGTGTACTACAATGATCGGCCAATTCCTTCCAAGGACACAGTAGCGCGAATTGTAAAACCATTCCGAGAAACTGGATGTGTCAAAAATTTATAGCTCGCGATGACATGCAAATTTAGATTTCCTTAAAGACTATTACAGAAGCATATTTTAATATAACGCCTCAAATGTTAAATAATGTACGTTGCAACTTTTACGACAGACTAAGTCACTGTTTAGTAGTGAATGGAAACACATTTGAGCATTTAATTAATTAGTTAAATCTGTTTTGTTATAAAATTCGTAAAACATATTTGTAATTTCTTTCCATTATTTTATTTTAAAAATAGTTTTTGGATATACCATTGTTTATCTTATTTTAAATTAACAATTTTTTCTTGAACAAAACCACAGAATACAAGACAAAACTTTTTATTATAAAATACATTGTTTACAGTTATACATAAATACTTAACCTCTCTCGTGTGTCCGTTTACTACACGTCAGGCACCCTGCTTAATTACAATAGCATACGTATTCAAGTAACATTTAAAAAAACATGTAAATTTGTTAGTAAACTAATCATTTCAGCAGTTACATAATTATTTTTCACAGAAATTTCTCAAATTGCCTTCGATCATGTTCTAAATACATGTTAACCCTACGTTTTATCGTTAAACACATTGGCCAATATTCTTGGTGTGATGGTATTTACTGCAATCACAATAGCTCGTGTGTAGCGGAACATCTAATGGTGCATAATATGCAGCATTTTTTGCACACCTCTTTAACAGGACAGGATCTGTACAAAACGCCTACAAAAAATTAATGTACAATAATAATTTAATTATTAAAGAACAGCATTGCATGTCAATTTACCTGTTTGATCTGACAAATGTGTTAAAGATTTATTAGGACTCGTGGTTATTCGATCTTAAATATCTTGCAAGATGTCTTCAGTGACCGCAGATTAAGTGGTGTCCCTCTACATTTGCCGTTACTACATGTTCTACGGAACGTGGCACTACGATGTTAGAGAACTGTTTTTCAAATTGTTGATAACAAGATTGAGATAAATATATCCAAACACAATTTTCATCACGTTCTCCAGAATAAAAATCAGCCTCTACAATAAACTTATTGCCTTCATCAGAGAAAACCATTTTTTCAGCTTAACCTAAAAGTAGCAAGGTCGTGCTACAATTATTAAAAAATCTGGTGTGATACACTCACACAACTTCCTTTTACAGTAATCTTATAATTAGTCAAATATTTCATTTTTAATTTTTAACCATTTGTTAAAAATTTTCAAAAATTACAAATTCTACAAAAACGGTACAAAATCGAGTGTTAGTTGAAGAGACAAATTTTCACATATAATCTCATAAGAGCATTAATTCTTTCCGGAAATTTTTTGAGTGCATTCCAACAACGTCGTATTAATTTGCCCGAGCGGGACGCGAGGGCAAATTAGGACGTTGTTGGAATGCACGAAAAATAATTTCTGGATATGAATTAATGCTCGAATGCAAATTCGGTAAGAAAATCGTAACAATACAAGCCCTCAAAGTTAGGCTAATCTACCTACAAAAAATTTCCAAGAAATTTTGTTATTGTCTTGGATACGGCTCGTGAACTAATTTTTCTATTGGTCATTAATGAGTGTCGTACGATTTTCTCTAGAATTTTAAGGCGAATTCAAAAATGTAATAATATACCGGGTGTTTTATTTAAAATAGAAGTTAATAAAAAAAATAGAAAAAAAAACAAAAGAAACCCACTTTAGAAGTATTCAACTGGAAAATCGCCTATCTCACATCAATACACATTAAAAATGTAAGAAAAATGTAAAATTAAAAAAAAATCGTTGGAGCCGTTTTTGCAAAAATCGAAAAAAACTGAAAAATCACAAGAGTAAACACCTACTTCCGGTTATGCGATTTTCTTCAAAAGCTTGCTGTCTCATCTACATAGTACATAAAACTTATATATGAAGTTTCAATGCCATACCTCTTTTCGTTTTTGAGATATTTTGTTCACAGACACACACACAGACAGACAGACAGACAGACACACAGACAGACAGACCAATGAAAAAAAATATGTTTTTTGGGATCAGGGAACTCTAAAACGTGAAGATCTGTTGAAAACTCAATTTCGAATTTTTGGGGTGAATCCAATACTTCCTTTATAGTAGTAAAAGGAAGTAAAAATAAAATATAGCAATATGAATTCTTACTAAATAAATTCACCAAGTGTAGTGTTATTCTTGAAAATGGCTGATTTTAAATAAAATGTAAACAAATAAGGCGAAAGTTATCTCTTTTCTTTATTTATGGAAAGTTACACACGCAAATTTGACAGTGCCAAATTTATTGCGCGCGCATAAAAATGAGAAAGTAAGATTAGTGAACGAATTCTAGGCATACCTACAGACAGCAGTTTTGATAACAACAGGAATATTTTACAGTTCAATGAATATTAATAAAATTTGTATTGGGAAAATTTTAAAGTTACCCACAATTAGAAACGAAAGCACAGTTATGACAACAAAATAATTCAATGATTGTTTCACTTCTGACCAATCACAATTCTCGATCCGGCCAAAGCAATAGTTGATCCTTACGTAAATTCCCAATGTTAATTTTGCTATATCTCATAGTCGGTGAGACACACTGTATAATATATTCTGAAATGGCAACTACTGAAAGGTTAAGTAATTCAACAAATTCTGGTTTTATTGCATCAATAATGTGTCAGTTAGGCGATCCCGGTTTGCTGTTGAATGATAGTTCTCTACAGAAGATAAGATTGAGATGACAAATTGCAATAAAATTGAGAATTAATTAAATTGCTCAATTTATTTAAAATAATGATAGTTAATAAAACATATTATTTTTAATATTAAGAACCAAAGTAAATACTTCCAATTAAGAAATGTGTTTGAATACTTTGTAAATAGTTGTAAAATATTATTACATCTTTTTGCATTTATTGTATCGTGGAAAAAAATTGGGCCAATAATTCGCCTTTGTGACATAGTTGCCCATACTCCAACTTTGAGCGGGTGCAAACTGGTTTCAACATAAATGTGCAGTCTAAAAGTTAAGGACCATAAACCATTGACAATATTGAATCCGTTGTCCAAAATCATGTGGATACAGCTGTTGAACTACCGATACCTTTCACGAGTGCTTTCCATCAAGTTTCATACGAAATCCTGTACAAAGAACAATTTTAAGTTTTAGATTTGCTATTTAGGTACCTGGTTATATTCGTACGTTAAATACAAAAAATATCTCAGGGACCCCGTTGATAAGATATGGGGGTTCAAAGTGGGCAGATTGAAAATGACAAGCTGAACTATATTTTATAAATTTCTATATTCAAAATATTGCAAACCCAGTATAATCTTGTAAAAATAAATTTATTTTGCCAAAAGTTGCTAGAGTTTTTAAATACAATATTTTAAATGTTTCAAAAATTATTAAAATATGAAATAAAATGAAGCTGGCAACATACCAGATTGATAATTTGCAAAAAGTATTGACCAAATGTGTTTTGTGCCAATGATTTAATGTCACTTTAATGTCAAAATTTAAAGATCATTTGTAATGTTTAGTAATAACGAATATTGTGACATGTACCTCATTCTTGGTGAATGCAATGGAAACTTAAGAAATGCTGCTCTAGAATATTCGTTGCGTTATCCCAATCGTCGTCATCCCGATAAAAATGTTTTCAGCGGCTTGAGCAACGTATGCGGGAAACTGGTCTTGTTGAATTAAATTACAACCACCATGGGCGATCACGAACAACCAGGACTGCTCAATTAGAAGATCAAGTTGTTGCAGTCGTGGAAAATCAACCAGGTATGAGCTTGGTATAAATTGCAGTTTAGTGCATAGAATTTTAAAAGGGGACAATTATCACACTTTTCATTATTCAAAAGTTCATGCTCTACAAGAAAACCACTTTCTGCAAAGAACGAATTTTAGCCAGTGGCTGCTACAGCAAATTGAAGCAGATGAAGATTTTACAAAAAAAGTATTATGGACGGAGGAAGCAGCTTTTACTTGAGGGGTACTTATTTAACAAGCACAACAATCATTACTGGGCAGTTGAAAACCCCAATGTATTTCGCATAAGAGGTTTCCAGCAACGGTTTGCGCTAAATATTTGAGCAGGCATATTAGGTACCTACATTATTGGACCATTCTTTTCACCCAATCACCCACAGCATATGTTTCTTATGGTTCTGATCCTGGCGGTTGAAAAAATTGTATATACACGGCAGGGCAGAACACCATTTTTCCCTCTGTGTATTTGTGCTCGGCATCGCCCTTGAGCTGCAAACTCACATCTTGGGAAAAATTATGCTTTTCTTTTTCTTATAATGTATTATTTTTTCACATTGCCATTGGTGACATTAAAAAAAGTGACTTTTTGATACTTTTCATAACTGCTCAAAATCATATTGATTTAACCTAAAAATGAACTAAATGAATTAATAACAGATTCATCCATTTTCAAGTAAGCTCTATTCTATAATGTATAATGGTTAATTTATACAGGGTCCGGCAACAAAGCGGGGGTGGAAGATATTTCTAAAACTATGAGAGTTGCATAAATATTGCGTATATAAAAGTTGTAGGTACTAAGGTGGTGCACATTTCTAAAATAGTTTTGATTATACAGGGTGTCTCAAAAAAGTGTGGCGGGTCAAACTTACTTTTTTTAAATAGAATGCCGTATATTTAGGTAGCTTAAAAGTTTTGTATTGAAATACTCTTCATTTTCATATCAAGTTGTATGGGTCTAACGTCAACTGTTTTGGAGATATTAACAATTTTATCCAAAAAATTCCTGAACTTCAGGCGGCTGCTGTAAGCGACAGAAAACAATTGAATGAAGGAAAACGTTACCAAAAAATTATGATTTTTGTAAACTATCTTTCAAGTGTAAAATGGTGGATCTGGGTATTAATGTTATACAGAGTGCTCAATATTTGCAAATTTAATTTTGATTTTTTTTCAAATGGAACGCCCTATATATTTTTGTATTTCTGAAGAGCTCTTTTAATGATCTTTCTTTTGATATGCTACTTCATACCTCTTAAGTTCCAACTGTTTTTCAGATATGCGAGTTTAAACATAAAAAACCATTTAAACCCCTTAAGATGCTTTACTTCAAGGGATAAAAAACAAACGCCTTTAAAATAATGATTTAAACACTTGAATTCTTCAAACAAAAGATAAAACCAAGCTTAAAATACAAAAATTGAACCAGAACTCAAAACTAGAAATAACCAATACGAAAAAAAGCAGGATAAAATTAAATCTGAAAATCGACCGAATTTTGAGATAGGAAATGAAGTGGAAGAAGAAAGCTCATTAAAAGTACTTTTTAAAAATACAGGGTGTTCCATTTAAATAAATCAAACTAATTATATTTGCAGATTATGAATTCTCTGTACAGCTTTAATACTCAGAGCAGGAAAGGAGAACTATTTGAACATTTAGTGTAATTACGTAAAAGCTTTTGGTGTATTGGCTTTTGTTTTTTTTATCTGATTTAATTTGACCGCGGAATTAATTTATTCCTGCATTTATCGTTTTTTTTCGTGTTTATAATTTCCTGTATCAACACTGACTGAATTTATATTTTCTAAACCTGGTTTTGTGCTTTTATTTTTAGAGAGATCATGCGTTTAAATCACTATTTTAAGGGCGTTAATTTTATCCTTTGAAATAAAGCATCTTAAGGGGTTTAAATTGTTTTTATGTTCAAACACACATATCTGAAAAACAGTTGAACTTAGAAGTATGAAGTAACATATCAAAAGAAAGCTCATTAAAAGGCTCTTCAAAAATACAAAAATATACAGGGCGTTCCATTTGAAAAAAAATCGAAATTATTAAATTTGCAAATATTGAGCACCCTATATAACATTAATACCCAGATCCACCATTTTACACTTGAGAAAGATAGTTTACAAAAATCATAATTTTTTGGTAACGTTCTCCTTCATTAAATTGTTTTCTGTCGCTTACAGCAGTCGCCTGAAGTTCAGCATTTTTTGCATAAAATCGTTAATATCTCCAAAACAGTTTACTTTAGATCCGTACAACTTTATATGAAAGTGATGAGTATTTGAATACAAAACTTTTAAGCTACCCAAATATAGGGCATTCTATTTAAAAAAAAGTAAGTTTGATTCGCCATACTTTTTTGCGACACCCTGTATAATCAAAAATATTTTAAGAATGTGCACCACTTTTGTATCTCCAACTTTTATATACACAATATTCATGTAACTCTCATTGTTTTAGAAATATCTTCCACCTCTGCTTCGTTGCCGGACTCTGTATTTATACAGTACAGTAAACATTGCGCTTCCATACTTTGACGAAAATTATTTAAAAAGATATTTTTGTCAACTACACGGAAAAATTGCATGTTCAACACATTGGAAAAGTGATTCTTCCATGCTCACTTAAAACTTTTACATTCGCTGGAAAACTTTCACTTTTCTTAACTTCTAGAACAATCTAACAAGAGGTCAATAAAAAAGCCAATTAGGGTAGGCTGTGATATGTGTTATACGTTTGGCAGTACTGAAGTGTATTGTCAGTCTATGTCAAATTCGAGATTAGTAGGTTAGGTTTTGTTTGTTGTTTGACACAGACTGACATAAAATATAACCTGCAAATCTCGAATTTGACATAGACTGACAATACACTTCAGTACTGCTAAACGTATAACATATATCACAGCCTACCCTAATTGGTTTTTTAATTGATCTCTTGTTACTATTAATTCACTAGCGATTTAAGAACAACTCGCTAGCATATAAACATTATAAACAGTTACTTATGGTTGCTATTATAGAGATAATAATAATAATGCCAGTTTAAAATGACAAAGAAATAATAATTAATCAAGTTATTTAACAATAACAGTAACGGCGTAATCTCTAGCGTGCTTTTAAAACTTTCTTTAGTGCAACAAAAGTTATTACATTTGTCGTACATTTTAAATGCGGCATATGCCGCGGGTTTCAGCTAGTTATGACATAAATTAGAAGTGTCGTAGATGCAAACCTTTGTTAAATCGATATTTATGGATTAATAACAGTAAAATTAAGGTCGTAGATAAAATATTGTATGCAACGCGTGCTAAAAGTCGTTTATGCACGAGACATGTTATAAAACTCAGCCTTCGGCTTCGTTTCATAATTTTCATGTCTTGTCCATAAACGTCGACTTTTAGCACTTGTTGCATAAATAGCTATTATAGCAGATTTAATTGAAAATTATTATTGAATGAAGTACCTATCTACATCTTATCAAATTCAAAACATACTGAAAAATTTTATTTGAAAAAAATGTTTAACAGCTACTACAAAAAGGTTCCCCCAATACGAGGGGACCGAGAAAAGTTCTGCCGATCTCATTAGGCCATGAAAAAAAACAAAATTTCTTGATTGTCATAATTGTCAAAGTTTTGGTAGTTGTGCCTGCAAATTTCATAAAATTTCGTTTATTAACTTCAGATTTTTAAAACAGAATATAACAGGGTAATCGAAAATGGAAAAAATCGAGTACCGCGCTGTAATAAAATTTCTCACAAAAGAGGGAATTCACTTCACGGAAATTTCGGAACGTTTAAGAAATGTATATGGGGAGTCTGCACCTTCAGAATCTACAGTTAGACGTTGGGCAATAGAATTTAAACATGGAAGAATACGCTTAGAAGACGATGAAAGAAGTGGGCGCCCTGCAACTGCACAAAATGAAGAAATGGTGGCAAAAGTGGAAAAATTAGTTATGGAGGACAGAAGAATTACAGTGGATGAGATAGTAAGAAGTACAAAGATTAGCGATTGGTCGGTAAGATCTATTTTACACGATCAGTTACACCTGAATAAGGTATCTACCAGGTGGGTGCCACGCATGCTGACACCTTTTCAAAAGCAGGATCTAGTCGACATTTGTCGTCAACTTTTAAATTATTCTGAAGCTGACCCTGATAATTTTTTGACAAAATCGTTACAATGGACGAAAGCTGGGTTCATCACTGTGATCCTGAGACAAAACAATTCAGCATGCAGTGGCGGCACAGTAATTCGCCGCCCCTAAAAAAGTTTCGAGTCAAGCCATCGGCCGGGAAGCATTTTGGCATAATGCACCACGTTTCGGTCAATGGAAGATATTCTAGCTCTCTGATTGGTTGTGACCGAACAGCAGTGCATTTTGGCAATCCAAATTGAAACGTGGTACATTTTGCCGGGCTGTTCGCCATGCGATGCTGTCAAATAAAACTGCTGCCGTGTACCTATGCGTGATGCATTATTTGTTTATTTATGTGCAGTGTTCCCTACTAGTTTTTTCTCATCATATGCAACCAACTTTGCCGTATAATGTGCCTGAGACATTTAAATTTTCTTTTAAAAAGATACAACATAAAAACATTACTCTACGCTGAAGTGAAAACCATTAAAGAATGTGATAAGTGCATTTGAGTTTATTTTACATTATTTTTACGCGTAGAATACACTACTAGAATTTGGCGCGTTCATCCTGACTCACTCAGTATAAGTAATCGTAAACCAGTTACAAATATCGGATTTTTTAAAGGAAAATCGTACGACACTCATTAATGACCAATAGAAAAATTAGTTCACGAGCCGTAACCAAGACAATAAAAAAATTTCTTGGAAATTTTTTTGTAGGTAGACCAACCTAACTGTGGGGGTTTGTGGCGTTACGATTTTCTTACCGAATCTGCATTCGAGCATTAATTCATATCCGGAAATTATTTTCGTGTATTCCAACAACGTCCTAATTTGCCCTCGCGTCCCGCTCGGGCAAATTAATACGACGTTGTTGGACCGCACTCAAAAAAATTTCCGGAAAGAATTAATGCTCTTATGAGATTATATGTGATAATTTACCTGCTGTAATTACGATTAAAAACATAGCCATAGTTTGGATACTGCTGATGCAATAGGTGCATTGCCTGCTTCAACTGTCACGAGAATGCAATTTGAAAATTATTTTCAAGATGGATTAGGTATTACTGAAGCCATTAATTATCATATTTCCAAATTGGAATCAGAAATTGAAGAAACAGACTTAGCCAAAGGTTTAGTGAATCCAAAATATCGCACAGTAAGATACTGGTGTGATTGCTGTAGAAAATTTCACCTTGGTCCACGTGCTGGTGTTGGCGTTTTGAAGGTACGTATTTATTAACCTACCCTAAATTTCTTCTATTACTTATATTTTAATTACAGAAATAAAAATAAAAATAAGGCGAATATATAAGTTCAAGAAGACCCATTTAGCATCGTTATTGTAACATCTTTAATGAACAGGGTTAATCAGTTAGCCACTGCAAGTGATATTGTTTTTGTAGATAACACTGCTTTCTGCGATTCGGAACATATTTCAATAACGTTTATATTAACAGTGCGGTAGCTGTGCCTCTTATCATATATAATGCAACTAGTGGGTTCTTGATTATTAAATAATCATTTCTGTTTACACGAGATATATTGTTTGGCAATCGCGCGAGTCCGAAGGACGAGCGTGATTGCCTAAAACAATATATCGAGTGTAAACAGAAATGATTTGATAATCAAGAAGACACGAGTTGCATTGGGCTAGATTATATCACGAGTCAATAAACAACGTTTTAATAGTGCATTTTTAAATATTAAAAGTACAGTTAATGTGGTTGTTATGACAATTGTACTGACAGCAGATAACGTGATGTTTGTGAGGCGTGTGATTATCACCTATTAATCAGGAAGGTATGTGATTGTCAGTTGCTATGTACATTATCAAAAGTTAGTACATGCGTAACTATGCATTTTGCCGTTTTTCATTGGTTGATGTTAGAGGGAGTGGTATAATCATCATAACTCTATAATAAAGCAGAACACTTCCCAAGGTCAAACATGCATGCGCGTGGTCTATGTGTAGTTACGATTGTGGGCGTTGTCTTGATATTAGCAGCGTTGCCAGACCTGGTACAATTCTACGAATCTGGTACATTCTGAAACCGTTTCTGCAAAAGTATATTTTTAAAACGCGCATGCATTCAGTCTGGCAACCCTGCATATTCTGACCCGAGTGGTGCCGACCTACCGATGCCAGCGGTGACGTAACCGATCTTTGCCGTTTATGTTTGGAAGTGTGGTTAAAGTTTCGAAATAATGAATTGGAGTAATTCTTCTTCAGCTTTCCAGCATTTCACCAGTGGAAAGACCAAATTGAAGGACGCACTTTGTCATCGTATGGACTTCACACTTCATCTAAATTGCTGGCGGATGGCAGTAAGAAACAATATTACAACTGTCTTCGCTCTGTAAACTTTTTGTGTGTTCTAGGCAAATTAAAACAAGGTGTAACTTTTGAGCACATATTAAATGATATTCGTGATGCTGGATTGACGAAAGAGGAATCACAACAAATCCTACCTTTATAGAAGAAAGACTTGCACAATATCGCAAGAGATTTTCGTATAGAAAAAGTCGCAGGCAATTTGCATAACCTCCGATAAAAGAACTGGTGATTATATAACTAAAAATCATAACATTGTAGTAAATAGCGAAGTAGTACAGTGGAGTAGTCATGCAAAAAACCTAGGTATTATAATAGACGATAAATTATCATTCGAATTGCATGTGAGACATATTTACCAAATGTCATTTATGAAATTACGTACTTTGTATAGTTTAAAATATTTATTAGACGAAAAAAACAAACTCATGTTAGTTAAGGCGCTTATTTATCCGCATTTATACTATTGCACTATGGTATTTTTTCCAAATCTCACAGAATACAACAAAACTAAACTACAGCGAGTACAAAACGCTTGCGTAAGATTTGTCTGTAACGTTAAATACCAAGAGCTCAATGTAAAACAACGTAGTATGTATCTGTTCTGTAGGTATTGTATGTTTTTGTATACTCTGATCTGTACTAAAACGCCAAGATATTTGTACGACTTGTTGAGCAAAAGATCAGAAGTTCACAATGTAAATATCAGGTACAATAGTTATACAATACCACAACATCGAACAGCTAAATTTGAGGGCTGTTTTCTATATATGGCTCCCACATTGTTAAATAAGTTCTTTGATATGTTTCCAGAGCAGCCACTTTCTATTAAGAGTGCCTTGTTAGAATTAGTTAGTAACACGATTTAAGATAATAATAATAATAATAATAAATTTATTGATATCAGAATACAAATAATAATATGTACATTTATAAATTAAACATATAGCACCAGCCTCGACACCGCAAGGTAAATGAGGTTACAGATAATACATACATACAATACATATAGCACCTAATCCCTCGAGGGATTGTTTTGTTGCTAGCATGTACTGTATTGTCTTATATTAAGTTTGTGTGTGTACAGCATTTGCTTATATTTGTGTGATGCCCCGGGAGGGTGGAAGACTGGCTTTGCCAAACCCCCTCGGTTTGTATACCTCTTTGGTATTCAATAAATGGATTTATTATTATTATTATATAAAACAAATTACAAATTATCACAAATTTTAATAAAAACGAACTACGAAGTCTATGTGTGGTCAAACCTCGTGCTAATGTTTTCAGTAGCATCGGTTTTATTCAAAAGGCCATCCATTATATTTTTTTCTTCAACAATTGTTGGTTTATTAAATTTTGATACGTCTTTAATTTGCTTCTATTTTGTTGTAACCAAATTGTAGCAACTGTTGAATTTGAAAAGACGTCATTATTTTCAAAGCAAAATCGTTGATATCAAGAAGCCCTAAATCACTTCCAACATCTTGTTCTTTATACCGGGTGGCCATAAATATCTGGTATCACATTACCTTTGGAATCAACACCGCTTTATTAAAGCGATGAATCCAACTAAACTAAATGTCATTAATGTCATGACAACTAAAATTCCTATCTGTCAAGAATTATTACAGATTGCAATAAGTAATGGAGATAGAACAGGAGATTTTTATAATCGAGTCGTAGGCTAAACTGCAGAATCCAGGGCACATTCTCCTCCTCTTATTGCATTTTATTACATTACATAGGTACCAATACTTATTGTAATTGAAATATAATACTAATCCAACATTTATAAGTAGCTAATTCCATGGCTACCGAGATCTCAGATATTTATGGCCACCCGGTATAACAATACTGGACACTCCTCACATAGACTTTTCGTATCTTCAACCCACAATTTTACACTTATTGCATCGTTATGGTGGCGTTTTGTACTATAATCTATACCTACAAAAATCTCTTAGCCCAGCTACAGTAGGATCGGCCTGCCGAAAAAATCCAAGTGAGCTGAGATTTTGCATACACCTTTGACATTACAAATAATGTCTCAAAAGTCCCCATCGATATCGCGCTTGCGTTTTGAGTTATTCAAGGTCAAATGTCACAGAAATAAGTTTTTCGCAAATATCTCGCTTTCTATGGGCCGTATGACTTTTTTAGTTATTACAAAAAATGAATGCTAGGAAATTCTTTACAAAAAAGATTATACAGGGTGTATACGAATTCGACCGACAAACTTTGGGAGCATATTTCTCTCACTAAATACAGCCTAAAAGATTAGACAACCTTGATCCTTATCTGCAAGATAAACTCTGCACAGGTCAAAACACTTCGAAAAAACACTATGAATTTTTCAAGATTTATCTTGTTAAATAAAATAAAAATTATCAGAAATCTGCAAACCACCCAAAATAGAATAATAAAAGTTATGCTATGGAAAGGCAGGCTGTACCCAACCAACCTCTTATATGACGAAAGCGATGTTCTAAACCTACGGCAAAAATTTTGCGTGGCAGCACTACAGCATTGCGCTAACAAAGATCTTCTCTCAATCGCGGATCGTGCCGAGGACGAAAGAATAATGAGGAGCGACACCAACAAAAAATTCCTAGTTCCTGGATGTTCAAAGAGTATTGGTCGCAGGCGCTTCACGTATTGCGCCGCAAAAGTTGCAAATTCCTTAACGCCCGAACTACGACAATCACTACTGGCGGGCCCAGCGTCCTATTCGTGCAAAAAGAAAATTCAGGAGGCGGTGAAAAACATCCCGAGGGAACTGTTGGCTCTCCTGATAAGCTAGTAACGTCGGTCAATCCATGCAGTGCCAGCACTTAACCTAGACTAGTCACTTATAATGTACAATCTCCAGATTGCGGACAAGTGCTTATTGCACTTATGCAGTCTTCTGTGTGTTGAGTGCAGTGGAATTGCTTGTATGATCCACTGTAAAAATGCTCAATAAAATTATTATTACATTAGCTTGATTATTAAGAATAACATTTATTATCAGCTATGGCCTAGCTATCATCTTTCAAGAATTCTGGACTTTCAAAAACAATTAAAAATTAGTGTTCCTACTCATTACACGCATTCAAATCTCCAAACTTGAATATTTTATTTTTACTGGTAGTCTGATTAATTAAATGTCATGTTTCATATGTACCTAATGTCATTAATTAATCAGTATAGTTCCATATTTGAGTAAAATTTCATGTTCATGTTCATTTCAATGTTAGATTAAAAGACAAGTCACAAAAGAGGTTCTAACTTTGAAATGAAAGGAGATTGGTTATAAGTATACGAACAATTTAGGTATATCTTTAGGCAGTAAATACACCCTCGAAGTTTGTCGGTCGAATTCGTATACACCCTGTATAGTTTTTTTACATACAACTAACCGTTCAGTAAATAACACACTATTAAGTTTAGCTTAAACAAGGTTAACAGTTTAATGTCAATATGATAGATGTCAAAAGTGTTACCAATACAAAACTTGGAAATTACTAGATTCTAACATTAGTTCTGCCATCTATGACCACTGGTTTGGATTCAAGTTGTAGTGACATCGCCATGGATATGCCATCTACGAGTGCTGGATCAAGTTCAGACGACATCCCCATGGACATGTGAGCTATAGATGTTGGTTCAATTTCCAGTGACATCGTAATAGGCATATATGATGAAGAGGTTTGTATTTTTGTGAATTATCTGTTACAATGTTATGTACCTATTTTAATTATGGATTGCAGCTATGGTGTCACTGTAGGAAACCAGACGACGGCGAACAAATGGTAAAATGTTATGACTAGGGATGCACCGATACGGGTTTTTTGGCCGATACCGATATATCGGCCGATACCGATATAAGCGAGGCCGATATATCGGCCGATATATTCTCATTGCTCTCTCCACTACTTTTTGACTACATGCAAGCACGTGTGCGCCGCTGCTTCCTTGATTCGGGCGGGGTAATCCCCTAAATACGAACTCTAGCTTAGGTTTGCTTATGGAGGTGTCTTCTTGTCATTTCGTTTTAATAATGCAATTTAACACAGTCCTTTTTTTTTCTTGACCTATTACTTAGTATTGTTAACAATTTCTGATGATGCAAGACCTTGAAATGGCATTGCGAATGTTTTTGCTGATGGATCGAGCTCTGTGGACTAGTGGTTACCACGTCTGCTTAGTATTCGAGAGGTCGTGGGTTCGATTCCCTTGGCCGCCTTCTTTGATTCAGGTTTTTAGGTGGTTTTCCTGAGTCAACAGAGTACCTTCTCTGAAGCGAATGTCGGGGCAGTACTTCTCCACCTTTCCTGACCTCTCTTGCATTCTCCACCCATTCTGAAATATTCCCGTTATTGGCTGAAGAGGGACGCAAGCGGCCCCCAGCTGGGGGAATTTAAATGACCCTGAACCTTTACCTTTTTCTTTTTTGCTGATGCAGTGCATTCCAGAATCTGGAAGATATTTCGCTGCATGGTGCAACACACTGGATGGAGAGCCTAATGTTTTTACATAATAATTTACAAAAAATGAATTTTCAATATTAGATAGTAGTTATATTTTCTACTCATTTCTTATAATAAATATTAAAATATTAAATATTTAAAGGAAATTCACTTTTGCCGATATATCGGCAAAAAAGAAGGCAGATATGACCGATACCGATATATCCCTAATTCGGCCGATATGGCCGATACGGAGTATCGGTATCGGTGCATCCCTAGTTATGACAGAAAATGTAGAATAAAATGGTACCATTCAGCATGCCTACAATTAAAAAAATTCCTAAAGGAAAGTGGTTATGTGAACTCTGTAAATATACTGCTCCACAAATAAACTGGACCATTTGCATATATTGGTGCAATTTTTAAAAATATTTTCCAAAAGGGCAGTCATGAAATTTTTGGTAACCTTTCATGATTGTGTCACTATAAAAAGCATTTCTTTTCATAATTCTGTTTAAAGAAAACGAAGTCCATTGATAAAATATCATCATTTTAAAATTTTCAATTTTGCCCAAATATTGATAGCACATTGCATACAAAGTATGCTGAATTGTTGCCAAAGATTTTTAAACGTTCTGGAGAGATTCAAAGAACTATTAATTAACATTTTTTTGTGATTCCTCTTATTTTTGTGAAATATAGTTTTTTATAGTTTCATAATTTTTTAATTTTATTAATATGATTTTGTTAATTGTTCAGTTGATATTTGAGAATAGTGAAATTAAATATGCTTAATATGAGTATACTATAAAACAAAAGCTTTTATATACAGTGTGTCCCTGGATAGGTGAAACGACTCTTGTGAAAGGTAAAAAATTCTCGATTTAAATTTTCATTTTTTGGGGTTCAGCCCTGCTGGTTAAAGGCGAATTTCCAACATAATTTCAGTTTTGAAAAATCAAGTATGCCTTGGAAATTTTAAAAAACCTATTTTTCTGTGAGGTAATAGTAATTTACGTTATAAGTCCGGTAAACGCAAGTTTACAGTAGCGAGTCCAAACGTTTCGGGACGAGGCGACGTAGGAGCCGAGTCTGGAATGTTGAGACGAGCTACTATAAAAGTTTACCGGACGTATGTCGTAATGCGTTTTATTTCATACTGCAATTATTAGATTTTTACTTAAAACTACAAAAAAAAATTTTTTCAATTGAAAATAATAAATAGTTTGATTATTGATTTATTTCATTTGAGTCCGGTAAAATGTTTTACCGGACCTGTTTATTTCATTTGAGTCCGGTAAAATGTTTTACCGGACCTGATACCGTAAAGCCTCATTTTCCGGACTAAAATCATTAACTTAAACATGGGTTTTACGATGCAGTATGAAATAAAGTACCTTTTATGTGGCAAATACGACAAAAAGTTGTTTAGAATCAACACACAGGCCTCTATACCAAATTTCAAAATCCTCAGCCAACTTTGATCTCACAATTTCGTTTTATGTTTAGAATTTTACTTTTAACAAGGTTTTTTATTTCATAATAAAAAAACTTTGTAAAAATAAAATTCATTGATTTGGGAAATAAACTTGAAAGAAAATGTGAGAAATCAAAGTTGGCCGCGGATTTTGAAATTTGGTAGAGGGGCCTAGATGTTGATTCTAAACAACTTTTCTTTATAACTTTTTGTCGTATTTGCCACATAAAGGGTACTTTACCTTACAGAAAAATAGATTTTTAAAAAATTTCCAAGGCATACTTAATTTTTCAAAACGGAAATGATGTTAGAAATTCGCCTTTAACGAAGCAGGGCTGAACCCCAAAAAATGAAAATTTAAATCGAGAATTTTTTACCTTTCACAAGAGTTGTTTCACCTATCCGGGGACACACTGTATATATATATTGTGACGTAATGTAATAAATACATTTTTATGGGTGGTCCAGTACATTTGTGGAGCAGTATATAAATAGAATTATTTTGTTATTCTCTGTTGATAGAATTTGTAAATATGTTGATCCTTTATACTTTATCCATTGCAATTCTTTTTCATACTTAATTTAGACATTAGTTATTCTGTTATTTTGTACTGTTATGTAAATATTTTGATTGTTTATGTACCTTAAATTCATTAAAATTTTGTTATAAATTATGGAATAATAAGATTAATGATAGCAAGCTGCTTTCGCTATTAACTTTAAGAGTACACGCTAGGCTTGTTCGTTTCTCACCGTTATTCTTTGTACCTTTTTTTTGATACCAGAATTCCGATTACTGATATATTAAAGCTTGTGAATCAAATTTACATACTGCTCAACATTGATTTGTCAGCTCCATACCGTATGTTTGCATCTGTTGTAAAAAAGTATTATTATAACTAAAATGAAACAAAATGAACTATTGATGTAACAAATTTTTAAGACTTAAATTTACCAATCAGTACGGGAAGTCATAGTAGCAAGTTACGGCATCGATCCATCTCCTGCAACCATGATTAAAGTTTATTTTAGTTAGGATGATTATTTTAATTTTAATTTACGAGGATAAATTGAAAAGTCCCCGGCCTAACTTAGATAGGATACAAATTTGCGTAATGTTTTTACGGCGTTATATTGTTTCAAGATTTATCAGTCTGGCTCTGGAATAGCAAAACTTTCTGGAAAATAATAATTGTTTGACAGACTGTCAAAGTTGCCAAGGTTTTGCATGCTGTAAGCATTGGAGCAAGTTGAAATTCGTGCAGCTATTAAATATTTTCATATTAAGGGTTTAGCTCCAAAAGAAATAAAAGATGAACTAGACGGCACATTATGCGAATCTTCCCCTTCATACAGCACAGTTAAAACTTGGGTTGCGGACTTTAAACGTGGTCGCAGGAGTACAGAAAATGCACCGCGTTCAGGAAGATCAAAAACACCCACCACAACAGAAATTATCGAAAAAGTTCATAAAATTGTCTTGAATGACCGGCGATTGAAGTTGATGGAGATAGCAGATACTATGGGCATTTCAACAGAGCTGACATATTATATCCTAACTGAAGTTTTGGGGATGAGAAAGTTGTATGCGCGATGGGTGCCGCGAAAAAAATCTTGAAAAACGACGCGGGTTAGTAAAGAAAAAAATTCTGTATCATCGGGATAATGAGCCCTGTCACAAGTCAGTTATTGCCATGGCAAAAATTAATGAATTGCTGTTTGAATTGGTACCCCATGTCCCCTACTCGCCGGACTTAGCTTCCTCAGATTTTAGTTTATTTCCAAACTTGAAAAATGTCATGCTGGAAAGAAGTACGAGTCCGATGAAGATGTGATTGCTGCTACAAATCTCTATTTTGACCAATTGGATGAAAGGGCTTATAGGGATGAAATAAGAGCACTTGAATATAGGTGGACCAAGTGCATTGAACTTGACGGGGATTACGTTGAAAAATAAAATTACTGTTTACATGATTTTCGTTTATTTTCTTGTCTAGGCCGGAGACTTTTCAATTTACCCTCGTACATGCTATAACGCTCATACCTGCATATAGCAGAATATATCTACACTGCATCTCTTGTAATAAGGGTAACACCTGTTAGAGATGCCACAATAAATAAATATTAAATAGCTTCAAAATATCCGTTATGCTTTATGCATTAATAGTTATTTAACCAACAAGTGTGTTAATGAAGACGATTAATAATCGAAACTGTTTAAAGCACGAACGAGCGATAGCGAGTGAGTGCCTTTAATAGTTGAGATTATTAATCGCCCATTAACAAACGAGTTGATTACAAAATTTTTTTGTTGACCACAAAATCTTTTTTTGTGACGAAAAATTTGATTAATAGAACTAACCTCCATGCAAAATATCATCAAAACGTCAAAATCACAAAAACAGTTAATTAATGAAAAAGAGTGGATTAATCAAAAACAGTGTATTAATGGCGTCTATTAATCCATACTTTTTTAGGAAAAATAATTCATTAATATTGAAATTAAAAGCGGTCAACGAAAAAATTATTTTTCATACTTAATTTAGACATTAATTATTCTTTTATGTTGTGTAGACAGCATGTGTAATTTTATTGATTGTTAATGTAGCTTACATAGTTTCGAAATATCTTTATGTTTCTTATCGTATAGGTACTATTTAATCATTTTTGCTATGTGATATTGTAATTTTGCTTTTTATTAATTATTGGCCACATGCAGAAAAAGATAATCAAATAATTTTACATTATATAATAAATGGTGGTGGATAGTATTAACGTTAGATCCTTAATTAACTAATTTTAATAATTTTGTAGATATTATTATTATTATTAAAGTAAAAATAATTAGATTAACTTTGTTAATACAATTTACTTCATATTTATACAATTATAGGAGAGCATAAATTTACGAGTGCAGAAGAAACTGTTAATATCTGATCTACCACAGCAACATCGCCAGTTTTCTTTTTTGCCAGGAACATGGGCATCGTTTCATGAAGAACTGTATTTTTTTGACGAAGGACACCAATAACGCGTTGGGACGTGTATTCTGAAAAAAAGATATAATTAAGATAATTATTGTAACAATATATTTGCACTACCTCACGCTTGCTATATTCCTGGTTGATGCTATATCCCTTGGATCGAGTTGCCGTTTCCCTTTTAGAAAAGCAGAAGCGTAATCACTGTGGCCATATGTAGTCCTACGGAGTCTTTTATTAAAACGCCACGATCTGCCAATACAAAATCTTCTGGCAAGAGGTTGTTTAAAATCCCACAATCCTCTGTTAGACCTTTATCGCTTATTCTGCCACCATATCCATGTGATACAAATGATATTGATCCAGGAGGAGTGATGCCTATTAGTACCTTTACCGTATTATGTTGTTTGTACGTAGATCATGTAGTACATTGTACTTCAAGGCTACTTGATTTTTCCACTCTCATCTCAAAACAATCGATTATTACTGAAATCTTGTTGCCAAATGCTACCTTGAAGCATTCTGGCATTGATTTAATCACCTGATCTCGTTCAGGCCAAATAATAAAATGTTTCATCCGATGATACATAATATTCAATGTGGTATAAAATACTCTGGAAATTGTTTGTATGCTGACGTTAAACATGTATGCCAATAAACTAAAATCTAAATGTAATCTAAGTTTTATCACCGTTATCAAAAACATGGCTCTAAGCATGTTTTACGTACTGAATTAGGAATAAATATATATAATTAAATGTGAACTGTATATATTGTATGTATTTGGTATAGCATTTGCCATAGTAGACGTGTGTAAAAGATTTTTTTTTTGTAATGTCACAAACAAAGTATATCTATCTAACGCCCAAAACTTTAAATGCGGCATGTGCCGTGGGCTACAACGTCATTCTTCCATGCTCACGTAAAACTTTTACATTCACTGGAAAACTCTCACTTTTCTTAACTTGTATAACAATTCTTTCCATAATTTTTTTTTACTGCGTTCCAACAACGTCGTATTAATTAGGACGCCTTCCAGAGGCGAGCGTTTCCTTTCCAGAGACTTTCCATTTGAAAAAATATTTTTTGGAACTTTTCCTTACTGCCAATCTCTAGCGTGCTTTTAAAACTTTCTTTAGTACAACAAAAGTTATTAAATTCGTCGTACATTTTAAATGCGGCATATGCCGCGGGTTTCAGCTAGTCATTATAATAACTAAGACACAGACTATAGTAGATTATATATCAGCATTTCTACTTGTCAAAAAAGTTGTTGGAAATATGCGTTCGGTGGAAAATGTGCACCAAAATTATATATGACTGACGATAGGGACGCAGATGGGGGGGGGGAGCTACATGCAGTATTTTCAAAGGCCAAACTGCTACTATGTAGTTTTCACATTGGACAAGCTGTATGGAGATGGGCTTTGGGAGAAAAAACATGCAATTTTGAAAGATGATCGTCCAATCTTTTAATAGTATATTATTATATAATGACAGCCATTATTCACGAAGATGACATTTGCGCCACAAGCCGAAGGCTCGTGGCGCAAGTCATCTGAGTGAATAATGGCCATAATCGCGAATGTAATATGATATTTTATCTACTCCTGCGCAATAGGAGTTTTGTGTTCATATTTCATAATTATGACATTTGTGACAAATGTTAACTTCAAAAGTCATTTAATAATAAGAATGAATTTTGTGATTGGTTACAACCTATTGAATAATGAAAATAGAATTTTCTGATTGGTTGCAACTTGCAAACTATTGAATTATGAAAATAGAATTTTATGATCGCTTCATCGGTGGTAACAGCAGATAATGCGTTTAAGATTACCTTGCTGATGTAGTTGCCAATAAATATCCTTACTGGCTAAAGTATATAACTGATAACTGGAATCGTCATAAAAATTGGTGTCTCTGTTACCGCTATGCCTCAACATATTAGAACTGGATTAATAACTTTTCCGAAATAAGTATCCGATTGTATAAAGATATCGTTTTAAGAATATGCAAAGCTTACAATGTTGTTGCGCTTGTTGATTTTTGATCCATCGTTATGGAGCAATATTACATCAAGCGGTTTCGAAACTTTGCAAATGGTCGTTGTGATAAACATCGACTTTTCCTTAAAGCAGAAATTAAGAAAGCTGCATATTTCTCCAAAGAGGTGATAGTAAAGAATGCACAATATTGCTTTAAAGTGCCAAGCGAAAAAACGTATGAACTGTATGACGCAGACCTCCAGATTAGTTATTGCTTTTGTGAAATTGGAAAACTATGAAGTTTGTGCACACATCAAGCAGGGGTTTATTCTTTTTTTATATATAAAGAAAACTACTGCTGATGACTGATATAACATGGCAGTACTAGAGCTAGGCGAAAAAGCTAACAAAAAAGAATTGTATGCACCAATAACAAAAAACTCTATTAACAGTAATACGAATATGCAGAAGGTGCAGTTAATATGTCTGAATGCTAAACCAATGGTGATGACAACTTTACTGTAGAAAAAAATGCAATTGAGACAGAAAATACAAAAGGTGCTGATGATAGCACTTTCCTTAAACTAATTGAAATGTTAAAAACGAAACATCAAATGGGTCAAATCGGTTAATTACCAACAGATGCCTAAAACACTTGGAAAAGTTAAAGCATAGAGGAAGCTGGGCTTACTTTTGGAACAAATATCGCATTAAGACAAAGGTATGGAGTAGCCTCGGAAGTAGCAATAAGTGTTCAACCTACAGCAATAGCTATCAAAAAAGCTGGTGTCACGAGGAGAAGTAGAAGGTTACCATGCAGGCGTCAACTATGCAGCGACAGCGAGTCATGTAATACTACCAAAAGAAAGCGAAAATTAGCTTATAATGTACGAAGAAATATGCCGAATGCTAAATCGCATGGTGCAGGTCATTAATACCTTTTTAAACATATGCCTATGTTATAGTATCTTCTTAAGTGTATAATATTTTGTTTTAAGATATATTTTTTAGTATATTGCCAGGTATTCAACTTGGATATGCAATTGCAATGTTAGCCCATATAATATATAAAAAAGTTGAATTTTTTAATACCTAGTTTGTAACGAAATGACACAATATAAACGGCAGTTTATTTACTGGGTAATCAAATACAGCATAATGTACCTTTATGAAGTCGGTTAATATATGAATGTCTTATACTTTATATTGTAAAGGTGACTAAGCCCATTTGGTAAGGCAAAATGTACCACGTTTCAGTTTGTATTGCCAAAATGCACCGCTGTTCGGTCACAACCAATCAGAGAGCTAGAATATCTGCCGTTGACCGAAACGTGGTGCATTGTGCCAAAATGCGGCCGGGAAGATGATGCTTTCAGTTTTTTGGGATTCAAGAGGTGTTATACCCATAGATTTTTTAAAAAAATGACATACGATTACTGGAGACTATTATGCGTCTCTTTTAAGTAAATTGAGGGAAAATATTAAACTGAAACGCAGGGGAATCCTTAGCCACGGTGTCCTGCTGCAGCATGACAACGCCTCATCCCATACTTGCGTTGCAGCAACTTCAAAAACGGCCGAATTGGGTTTCCAAATTTTGCCACATCCACCATATTCACCTGATTTGGCATCCTCTGATTACCATTTATTTAGGAACTTAAAGAGTTATTTACGTGGAACGCATTTTAAAGATGATGAAAGTGTGAAAAGTGCAGTTTCCCAGTGGCTGGAGGAGCAAAATGCAGACCGGATTTTAAAGGTGAAGCATCGGTGGCAGAAATGTGTGGATTTGCAAGGAGACTATATAGAAAAGGTTAAAATTGTACAAAACTTATCAAAATAAAAAACAAGTTCATCTTTGAGAAAGGCAAAATTTTTCTCGGTCACCTCGTATTTCTATTTATTTTCACCTTGCTCATCATAAAAAATGGGACTCTTAAAGGTTGGAATATTATCGAATAATCGACCCGACGACTAACCAGCTGACTACCTTAAACATATCATCTCGTTAGGCTCAAAGGAATTTCAAATTCCTAAACTCTAGAACGGCCTCTGCAAAACATTTTCAACCATGTTGACGTTGCGCATATAAGGTTTTCTCTATAATTTGACTTACAATTTTGGAGTAAATAACACTAGAAAGTTTGCAGTATTTTAGTTTTCCGTTTTAAAAAAGCATATTCCTCATATTGTCATTTCGGCTTTTGTAAACAATGAGTAAAGAATATAAAAGTTTATTAATAGTAATTTACGTTACAAGGCCGGAAAATAACTGATTAAAGTACGAGTTTAGATGTTTACGGACGAGGCAAGGAACGAGCCGAGTCTAGAATTTCTAAACGAGGAATTTAATATTTTATTTCCACTTGACTTGTTAAAAGGTCATTTACTGTCGTCTGAACTGACCGGTAAATGAGTCTTTACAGGCCAGGTGCCTGTAAAATTCTGCCATCGAGACTTTACGGGCACCTTGTTTTTTAATAGATACATCCTTCATTAATCACTAACATAAATTTTTAGGATGTTCCCCAAGAGGAAATAAAACGTACGTGGCTCTCTTGCAATTAGCCTTTATTGGGGCTCACCGGATTGTGGATCTTCGAGTGTATTGTAATAGTGTCAGTGTCTACCTTGAGTTAAAAATGAGTGATATTCCTAGAAAAAGGTTAGCGGAAATGCATATCCCAAAGAAACGAGATTGTGTATGAGAGAACATATCGAATCATTCCCTTAAAAAGTCATTATTCTGGTCGTGAAGTATATTATCTGGGTAGCAACTTAAATATTATTTTTATTTGGTGGTCGAAATATGAGGCAACGGCCTGAAAATAGTATTGAAATAAAACTTGCAGGTGAAATAATTCCTTTGCAAGTAACAGTTAAAAACTTGGGACTACTAATGGATAATCAGTTAAGATTTAAAAAACATATTTTCAACTGCCTGCGTATTGCTTATGCAGCTCTCAGGCTTATATTTCGAAATCGCCATTTATTTGATAGGAAAATAAAAACTCTGTTGTGCAACTCACTTGTGTTGTCGAAATTTAATTATTGTGACACTGTTTTCTACTGTGTGGATAATAGAGATGCTAATAGAGTTCAAATTTTGCAAAATTCCTGCATGAGATTAATTTTTGGAAAACGAAAACACCATCGGGTTGGCCATAAGCTGAGGGAATTGGGTTGGCTAAACATGAAAAATCTCCGCTTGTTACATGTTGCTTGTCTGTACTATTCTATTATTGTAAATCACAGTTCATCATATTTATATAACAAAATAACATTTAGGACCGACGTACACAATCTGAATTTGCGATACAAAGGACTTCTTACACCACCTCTTCACCACTCTGAAATGTTCAAACGTATCGCAAATTTGTACAATCAGATACCTCAGTCCATTAAATCTTTAGCAAAAATTAAATTTAAAAGAGTTCTTCAGAGTTTGCTGCTGGAAGGTCTGGCGTTCAATATGTAGCTTTATATGTGGGCATTCTTATAAATTAGTTCTTTCGGTTATATATTTTCTTAGTTGTATGAAATTTTATTTATATACTCAAGGTTAGTAGCAGGTGTTATAGGGTTAAGTGTAAGAGCAGACGGTTCGTTTGGAACCAAATTGAACTTCGCCCTATCAATTTTTGTATAATTTAGGTGAATTGAAAAAAAAGATTAAGAATAAAGACATTATTATTATATTGAAAAAATGCACCAGCTCTTTAAAACTAGATATTCTGCATTCCAAAAGATATCCTATGCTACCTACTATAAATTTTTTGTAGAAAATTTCAAACTGTCTTTCGGGAGACTATAGGTTGATGTCTGCGCGGTTTGCGAAACATACAGAATTAAAATAAATGAAGTGAATTTAAACGAAACTGCCAAGCGGGTAGCTGTTGCAGAGTCGATAGTCCATAGGAGAAGAAGCAAACATTTTTACTCAAAACTTTCCGAGGTGGAATTAAAAAAGCAAGAACTTCACGTACTTTCTCTTTGTTTTGGTTATATTACATGCAGAACATCCAACTTCCAGTTACGCCAGTACGAGATGTTTTTTATTACAATTGCTCTACTAAATTTATTTGGCATCAGTTTGTGACGTCTTTATCTTTCCACACCACCAAGCGAGCAAGCATGCAGCAAGCATGTAAAATAAAGTGGCATATTCATATCATGTACACAATTGTTATCCAAATTGCAATAAACATTAATATTGAATGCTTTTCTTATGCATTATTTCTCATTTTCGTTTCTCTCGTCAATTGTCAAATCATTTCAATTTTTCATCCTTAATTTAAACAGAGATCTGGCAACAATTTTTATTTTTTTATCCAGTGAACGAGGGTGAAATCGTGTAATTACCTGCAATTAGTTTGCAGTCCTATTCATATACTAATCACATTTTTCTTTATTACAGGGCAGCGTTCACTATCGCTATCTATATAAACAGTTACGAAGAAAGAAATTTTATTATCAAACTGATTTAAGATCTTGATAATTATAAAACTAATACTATATGATGAACAGTATTAGTTTACCTTTGTGAGGTCATCTAATTAAAAATTACAGCCTTCAACATTTTGTGAGCTTTCAATTATGTCTTCTTCTTCGGCAACTTCTCTTCGCCCACTCCTGGCCATAGGCCTCTCCACCCTTTTCCGAGTCACATCTATTCAGTTCCAACTGATGTCAGTTTCTGCCAAGCGGTTTCCTCTTTATTGTCTATTGTCTTATTCTCTTGTGATCGTGGTCTCCACTACATGATGCGTTTAGTCCACCTATAGTTTCCTTCTCTTGCTATGTGCCTCACCCAATTCCATTTCAAATTCGCAATTCGTTGTATTACATCCTCTATACTCCATTTACTTGACATCTGCACTGTCAGTGTCAAATTTTTAAAAAAATTCTTGACTATATCTCAAAAAAAATGTGTTTTTTATTAGACTGTACAGTAATTTAATTGTTAAAATGTGAAAAATAGCAGTGGTGCCAACATAATGTCAGTTTGACAGTGCAGATGTCAAGTAAATGGAGTATACATTCGTTTTTCTTCGTTTCATATGCGGTCCCTTAAGCTTAGAAACATAGCCCTTTCAATCGCTCTTTGTGATGTTCTCAGCTAATTAGGCCATCAAAATCTCCTAAAATGATAATATATTTGTACGAAATTACACAATAATCATGAAGCTTACTTGCAGCAAGTTTTAATTATTAGTTTGCTACTATATTATCTATTGAAGCGTCAACTAGATAAACACGCAAACTATTCCCCGTCGTATGCGATAATCGTACCTGTAATTTCAAACACTGAACTCACGCCATAATAACGCTTTTTACGTGAATTTGCTATAATTTTTTTGAAGATTTTTAATTGACACATGTTAGAAGCAATCTGTTTGTGATCTGTCAAACGGTGTCAACCAGCGCCAATTTCGTGAAGTGGCCATAATTTCCATCTTACCGACATTCGGCTAGCTGGCAGGCTTCACTAAGACGAAGTTTTTGTTAATCAACGCAGGCGACGTATTTGACAGGTGCATTTAAGAAACTTGCTTTGTGAATCAGTCTGACAAGACTAGTACACTGACAGATTGTCCATTTAGTGACCAAAACTAGCAATTTTTTGTTAAAGGTTGGTGAAGCAAATTTGCCAAATTTTGGTGGGCCATTCCAAAGGTACTTTACAAGCCCAGTGCACGGTGTAAGAGATATAAGTGGGTTGAGTCTGTAGGATTTTGAAGATTCTAGTGGCTAATTTTCGTCGCCTGCGTTGATAAACATAAACTGCGTCTTTAAAAAGCCTGCCAGCTAGCCGATTGTCTGTAATATGCAAATTATGGCCATTTCATGAAATTGGCGTTGGTTGACACCATCTGACAGATCACTATTTTACCTTTACGTGATAGCCGTTATTCAGGCACAAAAAGTTACTATGTTTGATGGAAGTTCATGATAGGAGACATTTTTCCTACCCCTATTTACACATGAAGGAATGCAACGAGACATTTTCAAAAATGTTTTAACCAAACACAAGCTTTCAAATTTGAAGCGTCAAATTGTGTGAAGTAATGGAAAAAATATGAATAATTGACATATGTGTCAAATTTGCCTAGCTGGCAGGTTTTATAATAGTTATTTACTATACAAGTGGGATAACAGCATCATTAATATACGTGTATGTAAGCACACAAGTATATTAATGATGCATTATCACACATGTATTGTACAAAATTTTATCTACGACTGCCTAAAATTGAGAAAAGTGCATTAAGAGAAATGTCAGATCTGTCATTTTCAAAAATATTTTAGAAGGCAAATGTCATTATGTCATTCATTTGACACTATTTCAGTTACGTAATGAAGTCATTACGCAACTCAGTTGCGCAATGAAACCATTACACAAATAGTGTCAGATGAGTGACGTAATGAGTTACTTATCCCACTGGAGTAGATAATAGTATATTATATCATGAGGGACTAAAATGCATCATTAAATCCCGCGAGAGAATATTATTTCCTGAGGGCTCGTAGAGCCCGAGGGAAATAATCACTCAAAGGATTTAGGCTCTTTAGTCCCGTGTGATATAAGCTATTTTTTGCACTTTTGGGGACATTATCATCAAACATTTGCAAAATTTGGAATCTGTCAATTTGGAAACTGGAAGTAATTACTTTAGTCCCTAGGGATTAAATGAACTACTTTAGTCCCTGAAATAAGTGTCTAAAGTGCCAACTTTGCTCCCGAAAGTGAAAAAACGTACTAACATAAGCTATCAACACAGACGACGCGACGCCCACCACCAGAACTGGTCTACGATACTCCATTTTAGCCCAGTGTTTCTTTCGTTTTTGTGCATATTTCATATGCTGTGTGTTGCTGCAAAAATCGTTCCGAAAATGGAATTAGATTGTTCTACATACTCTACGGAACTAATAAGAATCTAGAAAGAAGGCAAATCTGGTTAAAATTTAAGGTCGGTTGCGACTGGCGGTAGCGGAGCGGTCCTGAAACCGCTCAGCAATCGCTCTGCACGTTTTTAAATGATATGATTCAGACTAACAAGCGGTGCGGAAGCGGAGAGGTAGCGACAAGCCGGCGCTGATAAGGCGGTAGGCCGGCGGAGCGGTTTCGATCGATCGGGGAGCGATTTTTATGAAGAAACCGCGCGGTTAGATAAAGACAAAATCACAATTTAGAGTGAAATATGCAGTTCAGTGCCGTCCATAGTTGCAAGCAGATGTGATTGTGCTACAACATGGAACAGCAACAAAACTTGTTAAAATATGTTAATAATTATATTTGTATAGGTCCATTTGGGTTTGGAAATTAACTATGCAGCTATAGTTTGTTTTTTTACTTTATGATTCAGAGCAGGCTTTGCTTTTGCATTTTTGTAACAGTGTAGGTAGTTGGTTACAAAGAAAAACACTAGTAATGTCAAAAACTTATTACAACTGTCAATGAGTTATTTTATAAGCACTATTATGCATAATGAAAGCTAGTTACATTGTAGTCAGACACTAGATCTCTGTGTGAAATGCAAGCCTGCAACCTTGAACGGTAATATCTCCTTCGTGGGAATTGCAAGTCTGCAACCTTGAACGCAGGTGGCTTCCGGTCTCACGCTCCGTTTAGAGATAACGCTTATCTTAGCTGATTAGACATACTATATATACAAGTAGCTTGCATCTTTTAATTAAGTTCCAGTTAGTTCATAGCGAGATGTAAGATATTGTCTGGCAGCTAAGCTGTGTACTTCCAATGTTATATTTCATTGTAAAATAAAAATAAACGTTTTTCAAAAAGTCGTTTCGGCGGCCTTTTAATAAAACTGGCGCAATCGTTCGGATTTGTGGAGGAAAACCTGGAAAACTACAAACATCGAGTCAACCAGCAACTTTCCTTGAGGTTCAGATCTTTGCCGCAAATCGACACCTACCACCCAGCGGATCTTCGGACATCTCCAGCAGGGACAAACATCGCCCGATCGTGAGAAGCGCCCGTCGACCCAGCTCCTGCTCCTCCGTGGTTATTGGAACCATCTGGTCATTGGGACCTCTTGATCATTGGGATCAGTCTCTGGTTTGGCAACGTCAACAACGACGACCCTAGGACAACTTTTGGATGACGACCTAGCGCAAAGCAGGCCATCCAAAGTCGGACTTCAGGACCTAGCTGTTTGCAGGCCAGCCGACATCAACAGGATCGACGCATCCTTATTGAAGACAACAGGACGTAGCAGATCGCACGCCGTTCGTCAATTTTAACGCACAATGTAAGTGCATATTTTTATAATTCAAAGAATAATTTTCAAGCTTTAGAGAAAAAGCAAGGTATATTTTAAAGGCAACAAAGTAACGACTATTAAAGCGTTCGCCTAAGTAATAATTTTCAAGCTTCAAAGACAGCAAAATAATTAATTTGTAAAAGCATCAAAGTAATGCAATATAATTTTTAAAATCAAGAATAATTTTTAAAACTTCAAAGTAAGCAAGGTAATAATTTTAAAGGCAACAAAGTAACGTAATATAATTTTCAAAAGCAATAATTATTAAAGCGTTCGCCTAAACAACAAAGTTAATTAATATTATAAAATTTTAAAATTTATACTAACATAGTTTTAATTATTTATATTATAAATCCCTACGCACACCTGTTAAATGTAGGATACCTACCCCCTTGTTAGAAATCCCCTTTTAGGAACCCCCTAGTCATATAAACTGTTTACTAACATAAAACAAAATTAAAAATAAGTAAAATTAATTTTTATCTACAAAATTTTTATGTTAATGGTGATCTTGAAGCATTAGATAAAAAAATTATATTTTTAAACAATTGTAAAATTTTATGTCACGAGATTGATCACGCTCACCAAGGCATTCTATTCCTAGAATTTTATTTTTAAATAATTGTAACAACACAAATATGGTTGATCAAACCGCATCATTGTTTCCCCCGCATTTTAATGTAGCTTTATTAAATGAAATTCCCACATACGATGGTAATCAAGCCACTCTTTCGGAATTTGTCAGATCCGCAGAGATCATTGCAACTAAATTTTGCACGGAAAACTCAAACGATTATATCAACCAAGTAATTTTAAATTCGATAAGGAATAAATTAAAAGGTCAAGCATTAGAAGTAATTACAGGTTACCAGTATAATAACTGGAAAGACTTAAAAAAATGTCTTAATTGAAAATTTTGGCGACCAAAGGTCAGAATTGAATCTTTTAATTGATTTAACTAATTTAAAACAGAATAAAGACTCTCCCATAGAATTTTTCAATAAAGTTAGAACCCATTTGGCTATTTATAATTCTAAAGTTTCTCTGATTCGAGAATCAAAAGACATTATCACTTATAAATTAAAGGCTAACAAAGATTTAGCACTTCGCACTTTTACAAGCGGACTAAATGAAAATTTAGGAATCTTTGTAAGAAGTAGAAACCCAACTTCACTAGAACAAACCTTAAGCATCTATTTATTACAACTTAAGGGGGAATATATAAAAACAATAAAATAATGCAGTGCTTTCCTCGTAAGGCAGCTATAAACACAAGAAATTTCAAGAAAAAATAGAAAAATCGAAGCTATAACTTCCTTAAGAAACTATGAGTTTACAAAAAATTTTATTGACTATTCAATTCACCTGTCATCTGTCAAAAAGTGACCAATGAAAATCCAGAATTCTGACTTTTCTTGACCAATCAAAAAAATATCAGTGGATATATCTTCCTAGAAGGTATTCAAGTGACTATTTTTAACAAATGCGATTTTTATTAGAAAAAGTCAATATTAGTGTTCTGTTACTATAGAAATTGCATAGTTTGTTGCTAGATTTACTGACAACTAATTTGGAAAAGTAGTTTGGTTCATTAAATAGTCCCTCGAATACCATTCTTAGTCAAAGTTAAGTAGATTATTTTTGCGGTGGTATCACTACTCATGCCCATTGCGCTTAGGATTAGTACTCGTGCTAGCGCACTCGTCCTAATCGTACCAAACCGCAATGGACATTCGTGACACCACCGCAAAAATAGTCGACATAACTTTGACTACTCATGGTATTATAAGTGATTATTTTTGTGCTAACGCTACCTACTGGAAAAATAATACACTTGTTATTGTAAAAATAAATTTTATGGTTTATATTTTCATAATAATTATTAAGTTTTTTCTTCCATATAGGCCTAATTTGATAGGTTACAAAACAATATTTCAGAATTGTCTATAGAAAAAACATTATAGTTATTAATGATACGAGTGCGAAAACACAAGCTTAAAGTTCGAGGGTGTTGTTATGCAACTAGACGCAGTCGAGTTGCATAGACACACGAGATACTTTTTTCGCAAGAGTGTCATTCAAATTTTTTTCTTATTGAAGAATAAATTACCCAAACCTCCTCCCATATTTGTTTACGGAGTCCAAAACCCGAAAACTTGCCGATGTAGCAGAAGAAGAGCTTTATGTCACCAAAAGTTTGGTAAACAACACAATTAAAATCACAGCTAATACTCCAGATACGTACAGGAAACTAGCGCGTTTTATGAGAGATAACAACATTATACATCACACTTATCAACTAAAAGATGAACGGGCGCTTAGAGTGGTCATTAAAAATCTCCACCACTCGATTCCACACGAGGACATAACAGCAGAAATTTCCAAACACGGACAAAAAATTAGAAATATCATCAACGCAAAACACAGAACCACAAAGGAGCCAATAAACCTCTTCTTCGTAGATCTGGAACCATCTGATAACAATAAAGACATATACCACTCAACACATACTCCACAATCGCATAACAATAGAGCCGCCAAGAACAAGCAGAAATATAGTACAGTGCATGCGCTGCCAAATGTATGGACATACTAAAGCATATTGTTCCCTCCCATTCAGGCGCGTGCTGGCCCGCCGGGCTACCGGGCATTTCCCGGTAGGCCCTGAGTTGCCGAGCCCTGGAACTATCCTTAACAATAGTCAAAAAATATAAATTATCAAAATTTAGATCACTTTCGTTTGACCACATTAATAATGTCGTGATGGACCAAATTATAGTCAGTATAGAGACCAGATTTGTGGATTATGGATTATTTTATGGTGGTTTAAAATGCTTTGATCCTCCTAGATTTCCTGAAATTAGTCAAAGTATGCCACTAAACTCCTCCAACAGAATTAGTGAAGTTATTCCAGTCCTCTAAAAAAGAAATTAAGAAAAAGTTAATGATGTTAGCCAAACTGTGGCCTCAGTTATCGAAAAGAAATTTTGAAAACGTTATGAGACAGCTAAAGTTAAAGACTATGTTTAAGATGAATAAGGACGAGAAAACTAAGAAAGTCTTGACACTGACATTGAAGATGAAATTTCCTCGGAAAATTCAGTCCCGCTCATAACTATCATAGTAAAGCTGTTTTCGCAATGAAATGCATTAGTTGTGTATTATATGTATTTGTGGTTTTATGCAAGTATAATAAAATATTCTACTACATTCAATGTTTATGATGCCGAATTCGCCCAATTGCCGAAATCAATTTGGTCAATACTGCAACTGAGCAAATTAATTCAGTAGTTGAGCGAATTTAGGTTTTATGCAATTCCTGGACTGAGTATTCCATTTCGGCAATTGAGCGAATTCAGCATCTGAGTCTAACCTATACAAGTTTCTTCTCATAATCCTACGTAAGCAAATATCTTGTGAAAGTTTATTTTTTAAACTAGAATTATTAAAAACTCTGCGCTGCTTGTCAAGATGCACCAAGCCACTCTAATGTCAAATTTCTCGATTTTTTCGTTTTTAGCAGTCTAAAACATAGAGCTTTGTATACAACTAGGACATAATTTGGCTTTATTTCATTTTAGAACCATAATCTTGTTTATTGGTTCTCAATAGCGGGCGTAATATGGCTGTTATAGCCCGAGGGCCTATAAAGTTGCTAATCAGTATAACAAACACCAACAATGTAGTATAGCAACACCAACAATCTGCATAGAAACCTTAGTAGATCAAAAATTCAGAGTGCCAGCACAACGATGACGCAGTAGTCTGTAGCCAAAATACTGGATCCTTCAATTGTGTCCATTTGACAACCAAAATAAAATAAAATGTTGTATGTGTCATGTGCATAACCACGATTTTTTATAGCCATCGAGAAATTTAAAGCTTTCCGATTCGCGTCGCGCTTTAGACATTTCGTCGACTATAATTAATCTATTGATTATGTTCTTGATTACCCTTACAACTATTATTGACCTCGCTCACAAAACTAGTTTTTTCATAAAATAGACTTGTCCAATTATATACTTGTTATATAATAGCTATTATCCAACACCTTCTCAAACTTAGCATATTATTACAGTTAATTCAAATAAAGAAAGGCCATCATTAGTTAGTCACTAGTGAGAGAAAGATAGAAAAGTCGCGGAGAAATAATTATTATCGGTAAATAACAACTAATCGAAGGCTTTTTTGTAAGTTTTAAATTGTAATTAATAGCATATCAAATGTCATGTTAGTGTCAAAAACGTGTAAAAAATGAGTTAATAGTAATTTACGACGTGTGCGTAAAGCTAGTGATCCCCACGAGTGACTAAAGATGCTTTACGCATGTGTATCGTACAATATTTTATCTACAATAGAATCTAGAAAACACGGTAAATATAAACACATATTTAAATGTAAATTAGGATTACTAGCAAAAATTTTAAAACACGTTGCTACTGACGACTTGCCTAATGAAATCATTTTTGCTGCTCACCACAAAACAAAACCTAATCTGCTGACGGAGTGAACTAATGGAAACATGTTATTAAATAGTCGTTTTACAAACTTAAAACTGCCAAATAAAAGTCAATTTTACACACTGTCGTAGATAAAGAGATTTAAGAGAGGTGTTGGACAAAAACTGTATTGCACTACCCATGCGGATGTCGTGGTGGTTAAACTTTTTCTTTCGTGACTAATATGCTACATTCCACACTTATACAATAAATAACTATAATTTTTGAATAGATTTTACTTATCATGTTTTGAGTTTTGTAATCCTGCCTCATTCTACGAAACCAATTACTATTTAGAATATATTTCTCAATTTAAAGTTCTATCGTTTTAGATCGTATAACCAAGAAAAATTTAAAAAATTTGCCACAGGTAATTTTTTGGGGCCTTTCGCAAAATGTCAATTCCCGGGCCCTCTGTAGAGTCCCAGCACGCGCCTGCTCCCATTCGTGTGCGTCAAATGCAGCGGCGAACACAGCACAGCCAGCTGCAAGAAGAGCAAAGACACGCCAGCAACTTGTGCATTATGTGGAGGTAATCACCCGGCCAACTATCGAGGATGCGCACACTACCACAACTTATACAAAATCAGAAATTCCACTACTAGACCATCTACTCTCCACTTGCCACCCGTAAACAGACAAACTCATGTATCTAATCTTCCGCATTCACCTACCTACGCCAGTATTACCCGACACCGTGAACCCCTCACTGAACTCCTCTGAACAGTCCCTTAGCCTTACTCTTAACAAATTCCTAGAAGAATTCGAATCCATGTTCTCCCAACTCATCCAACAAAACAGCATGACAATGCTAATTAGCAAACAAAATAATGGATAAATTCCTCCGCATCGCACAGTGGAACGCCAACGGCCTCTTAAACCATCGAGACGAAGTCATACTATTCCTAAAACACAACTTTATAGACATACTGCTAATCAGCGAAACACATTTCACGGAAAAATCGTACCTCAAAATTCCAAACTACCAACTATACAACACCAACCATCCAGATAAAACAGGACATGCAGGGACCGCTATATTAATAAAACAAAGCATAAAACACTATGCTCTCCCCAAATACGAGGAGGAATCACTTCAGGCCACCTCCATCAAGGTGCTCACCCTCTCTTACGAACTAACTGTCGCGGCAGTCTACTGCCCCCCGAAACACAACATAAAAAAAGAAGACTTTGAACAATTCTTTCGCACCCTGGGTCCCAAATTCATATCAGGTGGCGACTACAATAGCAAGCACAACACGTGGGGCTCCCGCTTAGTCACCACAAAAAGCAGAGAGCTGTACAAAGTTATTCAAGACAACAAATACGTCTACCTATCAACGGGAACCCCGACATACTGGCCAGCTGACCCAAAGAAAACCCCCGACCTCCTAGACTTCTTTATCATTAATGGCATATCACCAAACTACGCAGACATTTCTGCAAGCTATGACTTATCATCGGATCACTCCCCAGTCATAGGAACTATCAGCGCAAGTGTCCTTCTCAAAGACTCCCCCAAACGGATTCACACCGCTACAACAGACTGGGATATATATCGCCAGATTCTCCATGAAAGCATCGACCTGAAAGTTAGCTTAAAACATCCACTCGAAGTAGAAGCTGCCGTTAACAAATTTAATATTCTGCTAACAACAGCAGCACAGCAAGCTACCCCCTCCAAGGTGCAGAGAAAACTCGGAACATCCACCAATGTCCCCCTAGAAGTTAAACTCATAGTTGCTCAAAAGAGGAAAGCCAGAGCTCAATGCCAAAAGAGCCATCATCCATCAGATAAAACGAAACTCAACAACCTTGGAAATCAGGTGAAGGCAAAACTCAAAACCCTAAAGGATGATTAATTCAATAGCTACATCTCAACCTTAAACAGATACGACAATTCAATATGGAGACCAATCAAATCCTCTCTAAAACCCCAAACTCTATCCCCACCAATACGGAAAATCCGAGATTCAGCGATTAAGTCTCAAGAAAGCACCGGGGTCGGACCAAATTACACCTAAACTGCTCCGCGAGCTCCCAAGAACAGGAATAGTGCTTCTAACATAAAGTACATTTTTTTTCTATAATAATTTTCAAGGTCAACTTTCTAGGGTATAAGTTGCATTCCTGCAGGGTCCCTAGTTTTAATAATGTTGGTACATAGATTTTTAGTTCTTTTTTTCCACTAAAACAATGATTGTCATTTTGACAGATATGTCATAATAGTGGGTAAAACAAACAGCATTTATTAATTATTAAACTTACAATATTTGAAAATAAACATAATGAACGTTTGATTCCATGTAAAAAAATGAAATTTTTTGTATTCGCTCCCCAAACTGGTTACTTTGGAAACTGTCTAGGATCCTCAAAATGGCCATTTAGAGGCCTTGTACTTAAAGTCGTCATGGCAACATTTTAGCGGACTCAAACATTAGTTGCCATGACGACTTTAAGTACAAGGCCTCTAAATGGCCATTTTGAGGATCCTAGACAGTTTCCAAAGTAACCAGTTTGGGGAGCGAAAAATACATTTTCGCGCGGCCTCCTAATATAATGCCGCGTTAATGGTAATTGAAACTTCATATTATAATGTTTGGAGAGCTAATACAAAAAAAACGTTGTATGCAACACGTCCTCAAATGGCTTTAGAGGACTCATCTTCATATTACGGATTCGGCTGCGCTTCGCTCCGCCTCGTCCGGAAACATTACGACTCGTCCCCTAAAGCCTTGCTTTGAGAACTAGTTACATAAAGTACTATTGTCAAGAGTTCAAATTAAGAAACTTTGACATTCAAAATTGACACATAACCATAATTTTAAAAAAAGTTCTACCAACACGAGGTATAAAAATTTACTAGCGTTTTACTCACATATCTACCAACATTGTAACACTTTGACAGTTATTATAGAAAAAAAACAAACGTACTTTACATATTTAACGCTATACTCCGACTTCAGTATTGGCCAAAGGAATTCAAGAAAGCGGAGATAATACTCATCCCTAAGCTCGGCAAAGATCCCAGCTATGCAACATCCTACCACCCTATAAGTTTACTACCGGTGACTTCCAAGCTCCTTGAGAAGCTTGTGTTAGGAATCTTTGACTCTGAATTCACGGCAACTAACTGGATCCCAGATTACCAATTTGGCTTCCGTCGATTTCACTCAACTATACAACAGTGCCACCGCATCACACACAAGATTAATGCGGCGTTCGAGCAATCAGCCTACTGCATAGCCGTCCTTCTGGATATTCGTCAGGCGTTCGACAGAGTTTGGCACAGAGGACTCAAACATAAAATTCAAAAAATCTTACCTCCACAATTTCACAAGCTCCTGGAATCCTACTTAACAGACAGGTAATTTCGAACACGCGTTAACGATGTAGTCTCAACAGTGTATCCAATTCAATCTGGCGTTCCACAGGAAAGTGTCTTGGGACCATTCCTCTACACGTTATTCACCTCCGACCTCCCAACCACCCCAACCACAACTGTAGGCGCATACGCTGACGACACAATCATCCTTGCGAGTCATACAGATCTAAACACCGCATTCGAACACGTCCAAACCCATCTTAATCAACTTGAAGAATGGCTCAAGAGCTGGAAAATAAAGGTTAACGAGTCTAAATCTACCCAGGTGACTTTCACTTTACGCAAAGGGCTATGCCCCCCACTCTATTTGAACAACATTGAGATACCACATTCTTCAACAATGAAGTACTTGTGTCTTCACCTCGACAACAAGCTCACTTGGAGGGAACACATTACTAAAAAAAAGAAACACATCGAGCTTCGAATCAAAACCCGTCACTGGTTACTAGGCCGCAATTCACCATTATCTTTAAATAAAAAACTCCTGATTGATAAGACCATCATCAAACCCATATGGTCTTATGGAATTGAACGTTGGGGTGTGCTTGCAAGTCAAACCTTGCTATCATGCAACGATGCCAATCTAAAATCCTGCGATCAATCGCCGACGCACCGTGGTACATCACCAACCAGAGGATACACGACGACCTTGGCATCCCGCTCCTCAATACAGTAATACACGACAGAACTACGAAACATCTCGACATCTCGCCATTCATGACAATCCGCTCTTGCATGAACTTCCGCACCACCAAGTCATCAGAAGACTCAAGCGCCGTTGGCTCACTGATCCCCATTGAAGAGGACCCCTCCCTAGATGGGCCCTCATCACCTTAACAATGCTCCCCATAAAGAGGACCTCTCACTGGAACGGCCCTCACAACGTCAGTATCACATTTAAAATATTAGCTTATAGGATCTTATTGTATCATTTATCTAATAGACTTGTCCGGGACGCTGTTTTGTCCGTCCGGGACGCTGTTTCAGCAGCCAAACCGTAAGAGATAGAGAAAAAAGTTATGAAAGTTATATGTTTGGAATGGTCATGTCAGGTCAGGAACCGAATTTCAGTCACGTGACACTTCCGGTTTTCGAGAAATCACGTGATTTCCGTCCGTCCGGGACGCTGGTCCGTCCGGGGCGGTCTTTTTTGTTTTATTAAATGAGACATTTGTCTCACTGGTTGCTAGTTCTGATTACTAATTTACTTAATAAATTTAAAAAAATATGTTGATCAACCACGTTGGTGACGAGTCGCTATGGATATGTTGTTTATTTTATAAACGAAAATGTCAAAGTCAAATCAAATTCCTGAAAATATTTTATAGAAAGGGAATCCATTGAGAGAAAAATTGTTGCCTGTGAAGTCTAAAGCTGCTTATGAGAATTTTTATTAAAATTGAGCAGTTTGGGAATGTAATTGCTTACCTTAAACAAATGTAACACTTCAAGAAACCAAAAATTTTTAAAACACGTTGTTCTTGGAAACGTGTTTTAAATTACTGTTTTTATTCTAGGATTTAGATATTAAAAAGATGACTTAAAGTATGACCAACAGAAAAACATAATAAGATAAAGTCTTTGCCATGTAAACCGTAATACGTTGCCTTACAAGAAAAGCACTGTATACACAAATATGCGTTTTTAAAGCAAATTAAAAGCTAACACATGGACCCTCACAATAGCAACCTAAAATACATTTCAACTGAGCTTTGTTACAACTACAGTTCCCAGTACATTTTCGAAATTTACACTTACAAGATACATTTTCGTAAGTTACATTCGGACCAACACTTATAGTTACTTAGCTTGGGATAAGCACGTTATTCTTCAAGTTTCCACCAAAATTAATTGGATTGGGAATATCTGGATTTATCGTAGTCGCATTTTTACAAATAATTATTTGATACTCAGCTTCATAAAAGTAACTCTATGTTTCTGGAATTTTGCATAGCGTCATTATTCTAGATTCTGAACAACTTTTCTTAATTCTGTTTTGCCATGTTCGAAACAGAAATAGTACTTTACCTGAACAAAAGGTATCTTTAAACTACTGCCAATGCCTACTTGATATGACGCCGGCACGCTAGAGGCGGGGCTTTTTAAAGGGTTACTCCTAAGGTGCTAAGGAACATTTGTGCCAAAATTCAAGACTACATTATTCTTTTTGAGGTAAATATCTACTATGCCTGGTCTAGCTCCAAACACGCAGCGGAAAACAGCGGAGCGATGTACAAAAATAAATCGTATCTTTTAGAACAATAAAGCAATAGAGATAATTCTTTCACTAAAAATTTCTCCATTTTTTTTATATATATTTCATGCGCTGGCAGTATGCCTTTATGTGCAATCGTTTATAAAATACCTCGATGCTGAATTTTATACCGTGCGTTCCTGGTACGCTTTGCTTAAACAGTTTCTATAGCATTTCTTAAAAATAATTTCGTGATTAATTTGACATCATCTGAATCCAGAAAGAATAAGCTTTCCACTGGTTTAAAAATAATTGAGAAATATTCAAAACTAAGCTTGTGAATGCGATGTAAGCACAAAATTATCAATTTTTTTGTAATAAAAAAAATTTGGAAAATATTTTTTCTGCTTTTTTGCGAACGCAAAAAGAATAGAGCCCTCCACATTCAGATCCGCAAGGTCATTCCACATAGTGTAATTTTTTTTTAAACTATATCTTCGATTGCACACCCCATTATTTTAGAAGCGTTTTTTAAGAGGCCAGATTCCCGACTCATACGCAAAAGAAGAAGTGCAGATGTCATTACGTAATAATAGGTCTGTACTTTCGCTTAACCTTAATTGATATAATTAATATAAAAAATACTTGTAATGTTAATGTGCATGATGCGTATTGAAAATAACTTTAGAAAAAAGTACAATAAAAAAAAAAGAAATGATGAAATAGTAGATCAATAAACACAACTCCAAAGAAGTAAAATGCAATGACTGCTTTACTGATTTTCAATTAAATAATCACATATAATCTCATAAGAGCATTAACTCTTTCCGGAATTTTTTTTGAGTGCGTTCCAACAACGTCGTATTAATTTGACGGAGCGGGACGAGAGGGCAAATTAGGACGTTGTTGAATGCACGAAAAATAATTTCCGGATATGAATTAGTGCTCGAATGCAGATTCGGTAAGAAAATCATAACGACACAAACCTTAAAAAGAACTAATGTCTAGCTACAAAAAATTTCCAAGAAATTTTTATGTTGTCTTGGATACGGCTCGTGAACTAATTTTTCTATTGGTCATTAATGAGTGTCGTAAGATTTTCATCATAAAAACGCTTTATGTTATGAACACTGTGAACAAGTGTTTGAGAAAATAAAGAAAGGGAGTTATACAGTTTGACAATGTTCTATGAGAAAGAGGGTGCGTATACACTATATTTGTGAGCAGGCAAACTTAGAGTTTTTACTCCTTTTATTGATATTGTAAACGTCAGTTTTGTATCGTAATTTATTACAAAGGTAATCAGAAATTTTTGAAATTTTAGGCTATAGAATAGTTAGGCAAAATGCATTGACCTGCGAGTTTTCGCGTTCAACCATTTAATTAGAGAAAGTTTATCATAAACATAATCAAACTTTCGTAAATCAAAAATAAATCGTAAACATGAGTTTTACACTTTGCACTTTTTGACATCAATACTATCTAAACAGGGTCGATATACTGTATCAACGTAAGTAAAATGTGTTAGAACCAAGACACCGAATAGACAGATTTTTAAGTTTTGATATTAAGAATGTCTAGATATTGTTCTGGATCACCAACGTGTGCTGTCTTTATTTGCTTTTTAATGATCTAATATTTTTAATTATTAATTTGTCACACGTTGTGCCGTCATAAATGTGTTAAGGTCCACATTGCAGCGCCTTAAATCTGCTATGTACCTTCAGGTATATTGATCTTAATCTGCGTTTTAAATTATATTTTTATGTTATCAAATTAAAATTGCCCTTTTTGGTATAGAATATCAGTAACTGTTATTAGTGCTAGCTCCTGAAAAATCAGCGGTGGATTCCTTTATCTAGATAGCGTATTTCTGAAATTTGATGTTCTAAATTTTAATATCATTCCTATAAGTCAATACAACTTATGTCAAACAGATTTTAAATCAAAATGACAAATACCAGATCGTTACAATAGTACACAACATTATTAAAATAGTAAGTAATTCTTTCATAAATAATTCACCTTTTCATAGTCGTTATTATGTCTGCGAAGTTGGCCAAACCCAGACAAAAATTTAGTAATACGTCAAAGGGAATCGTTTGTTTATCTTTTGTTTACGTTTGTTTAGCTATTTTTAGCGTTTGTTTACATCTCTGTATACTACAACCAGCACCCCTATTTGGGTCGGGCCAACTTCACGGTAGCCAAACCCAAAATGATAAATTGACAATTTCTTGGTGGGAATCGTTTGTTTACGTTTGTTTAGCTATTTTCAGCGTTTGTTTACATCTCTGTATACTACAACCAGCACCCCTATTTGGGTCGGGCCAACTTCACGGCAGCCAAACCCAAAATGATAAATTGACAATTTCTTGGTGGGAATCGTTTGTTTATCGTTTGTTTACGTTTGTTTAGCTATTTTCAGCGTTTGTTTACACCTCTGTATACTATAACCAGCACCCCCATTTGGGTCGGGCCAACTTCACGGCAGCCAAACTCAAAATGATAAATTGACAGTTTCTTGGTGGGAATCGTTTGTTTAGCGTTTGTTTACGTTTGTTTATCTATTTTCAGCGTTTGTTTACACTTCTGTATACTATAACCAGCACCCCTATTTGGGTCGGGCCAACTTCACGGCAGCCAAACCCAAAATGATAAATTGACAGTTTCTTGGTGGGAATCGTTTGTTTACGTTTGTTTATCTATTTTCAGCGTTTGTTTACATCTCTGTATACTACAACCAGCACCCCTATTTGGGTCGGGCCAACTTCACGGCAGCCAAACCCAAAATGATAAATTGACAGTTTCTTGGTGGGAATCGTTTGTTTAGCGTTTGTTTACGTTTGTTTATCTATTTTCAGCGTTTGTTTACACTTCTGTATACTATAACCAGCACCCCTATTTGGGTCGGGCCAACTTCACGGCAGCCAAACCCAAAATGATAAATTGACAGTTTCTTGGTGGGCATCGTTTGTTTAGCGTTTGTTTACGTTTGTTTATCTATTTTCAGCGTTTGTTTACACTTCTGTATACCATAACCAGCACCCCTATTTGGGTCGGGCCAACTTCACGGCAGCCAAACCCAAAATGATAAATTGACAATTTCTTGGTGGGAATCGTTTGTTTACATTTGTTTAGCTATTTTCAGCGTTTGTTTACACCTCTGTATACTATAACCAGCACCCCCATTTGGGTAGGGCCAACTTCACGGCAGCCAAACTCAAAATGATAAATTGACAGTTTCTTGGTGGGAATCGTTTGTTTAGCGTTTGTTTACGTTTGTTTATCTATTTTCAGCGTTTGTTTACATCTCTGTATACTACAACCAGCACCCCTATTTGGGTCGGGCCAATTTCACGGCAGCCAAACCCAAAATGATAAATTGACAATTTCTTGGTGGGAATCGTTTGTTTATCGTTTGTTTACATTTGTTTAGCTATTTTCAGCGTTTGTTTACACCTCTGTATACTATAACCAGCACCCCCATTTGGGTCGGGCCAACTTCACGGCAGCCAAACTCAAAATGATAAATTGACAGTTTCTTGGTGGGAATCGTTTGTTTAGCGTTTGTTAAAGTTTGTTTATCTATTTTCAGCGTTTGTTTACACTTCTGTATACTATAACCATCACCCCTATTTGGGACGGGCCAACTTCACGGCAGCCAAACCCAAAATGATAAATTGACAGTTTCTTGGTGGGAATAGTTTGTTTAGTGTTTGTTTACGTTTGTTTATCTATTTTCAGCGTTTGTTTACATCTCTGTATACTACAACCAGCACCCCTATTTGGGTCGGGCCAACTTCACGGCAGCCAAACCCAAAATGATAAATTGACAGTTTCTTGGTGGGAATCGTTTGTTTAGCGTTTGTTTACGTTTGTTTATCTATTTTCAGCGTTTGTTTACACTTCTGTATACTATAACCAGCACCCCTATTTGGGTCGGGCCAACTTCACGGCAGCCAAACCCAAAATGATAAATTGACAGTTTCTTGGTGGGAATCGTTTGTTTAGCGTTTGTTTACGTTTGTTTAGCTATTTTCAGCGTTTGTTTACACCTCTGTATACTATAACCAGCACCCCCATTTGGGTCGGGCCAACTTCACGGCAGCCAAACTCAAAATGATAAATTGACAGTTTCTTGGTGGGAATCGTTTGTTTAGCGTTTGTTTACGTTTGTTTATCTATTTTCAGCGTTTGTTTACACTTCTGTATACTATAACCAGCACCCCTATTTGGGTCGGGCCAACTTCACGGCAGCCAAACCCAAAATGATAAATTGACAGTTTCTTGGTGGGAATCGTTTGTTTACGTTTGTTTATCTATTTTCAGCGTTTGTTTTCATCTCTGTATACTACAACCAGCACCCATATTTGGGTCGGGCCAACTTCACGGCAGCCAAACCCAAAATGATAAATTGACAGTTTCTTGGTGGGAATCGTTTGTTTAGCGTTTGTTTACGTTTGTTTATCTATTTTCAGCGTTTGTTTACACTTTTGTATACTATAACCAGCACCCCTATTTGGGTCGGGCCGACTTCACGGCAGCCAAACCCAAAATGATAAATTGACAGTTTCTTGGTGGGCATCGTTTGTTTAGCGTTTGTTTATCTATTTTCAGCGTTTGTTTACACTTCTGTATACTATAACCAGCACCCCTATTTGGGTCGGGATAACTTCACGGCAGCCAAACCCAAAATGATAAATTGACAATTTCTTGGTGGGAATCGTTTGTTTATCGTTTGTTTACGTTTGTTTAGCTATTTTCAGCGTTTGTTTACATCTCTGTATACTATAACCAGCACCCCTATTTGGGTCGGGCCAACTTCACGGCAGCCAAACCCAAAATGATAAATTGACAGTTTCTTGGTGGGAATCGTTTGTTTACGTTTGTTTATCTATTTTCAGCGTTTGTTTACATCTCTGTATACTACAACCAGCACCCCTATTTGGGTCGGGCCAACTTCACGGCAGCCAAACCCAAAATGATAAATTGACAGTTTCTTGGTGGGAATCGTTTGTTTAGCGTTTGTTTACGTTTGTTTATCTATTTTCAGCGTTTGTTTACACTTCTGTATACTATAACCAGCACCCCTATTTGGGTCGGGCCAACTTCACGGCAGCCAAACCCAAAATGATAAATTGACAGTTTCTTGGTGGGCATCGTTTGTTTAGCGTTTGTTTATCTATTTTCAGCGTTTGTTCACACTTCTGTATACTATAACCAGCACCCCTATTTGGGTCGTGCCAACTTCACGGCAGCCAAACCCAAAATGATAAATTGACAATTTCTTGGTGGGAATCGTTTGTTTATCGTTTGTTTACGTTTGTTTAGCTACTTTCAGCGTTTGTTTACACCTCTGTATACTATAACCAGCACCCCTAATTGGGTCGGGCCAACTTCACGGCAGCCAAACCCAAAATGATAAATTGACAGTTTCTTGGTGGGAATCGTTTGTTTAGCGTTTGTTTACGTTTGTTTATCTATTTTCAGAGTTTGTTTACACTTCTGTATACTATAACCAGCACCCCTATTTGGGTCGGGCCAACTTCACGGCAGCCAAACCCAAAATGATAAATTAACAGTTTCTTGGTGGGAATCGTTTGTTTAGCGTTTGTTTACGTTTGTTTATCTATTTTCAGCGTTTGTTTACACTTCTGTATACTATAACCAGCACCCCTATTTGGGTCGGGCCAACTTCACGGCAGCCAAACCCAAAATTATAAATTGACAATTTCTTATTGGGAATCGTTTGTTTATCGTTTGTTTACGTTTGTTTAGCTATTTTCAGCGTTTGTTTACACCTCTGTATACTATAACCAGCACCCCCATTTGGGTCGGGCCAACTTCACGGCAGCCAAACTCAAAATGATAAATTGACAGTTTCTTGGTGGGAATCGTTTGTTTAGCGTTTGTTTACGTTTGTTTATCTATTTTCAGCGTTTGTTTACACTTCTGTATACTATAACCAGCACCCCTATTTGGGTCGGGCCAACTTCACGGCAGCCAAACCCAAAATGATAAATTGACAGTTTCTTGGTGGGAATCGTTTGTTTGCGTTTGTTTATCTATTTTCAGCGTTTGTTTACATCTCTGTATACTACAACCAGCACCCCTATTTGGGTCGGGCCAACTTCACGGCAGCCAAACCCAAAATGATAAATTGACAGTTTCTTGGTGGGAATCGTTTGTTTAGCGTTTGTTTACGTTTGTTTATCTATTTTCAGCGTTTGTTTACACTTCTGTATACTATAACCAGCACCCCTATTTGGGTCGGGCCAACTTCACGGCAGCCAAACCCAAAATGATAAATTGACAGTTTCTTGGTGGGCATCGTTTGTTTAGCGTTTGTTTACGTTTGTTTATCTATTTTCAGCGTTTGTTTACACTTCTGTATACTATAACCAGCACCCCTATTTGGGTCGGGCCAACTTCACGGCAGCCAAACCCAAAATGATAAATTGACAATTTCTTGGTGGGAATCGTTTGTTTACATTTGTTTAGCTATTTTCAGCGTTTGTTTACACCTCTGTATACTATAACTAGCACCCCCATTGGGTAGGGCCAACTTCACGGCAGCCAAACTTAAAATGATAAATTGACAGTTTCTTGGTGGGAATCGTTTGTTTAGCGTTCGTTAAAGTTTGTTTATCTATTTTCAGCGTTTGTTTACACTTCTGTATACTATAACCATCACCCCTATTTGGGACGGGCCAACTTCACGGCAGCCAAACCCAAAATGATAAATTGACAGTTTCTTGGTGGGAATCGTTTGTTTAGCGTTTGTTTACGTTTGTTTATCTATTTTCAGCGTTTGTTTACATTTCTGTATACTATAACCAGCACCCCTATTTGGGTCGGGCCAACTTCACGGCAGCCAAACCCAAAATGATAAATTGACAGTTTCTTGGTGGGCATCGTTTGTTTAGCGTTTGTTTATCTATTTTCAGCGTTTGTTTACACTTCTGTATACTATAACCAGCACCCCTATTTGGGTCGGGATAACTTCACGGCAGCCAAACCCAAAATGATAAATTGACAATTTCTTGGTGGGAATCGTTTGTTTATCGTTTATTTACGTTTGTTTAGCTATTTTCAGCGTTTGTTTACACCTCTGTATACTATAACCAGCACCCCTATTTGGGTCGGGCCAACTTCACGGCAGCGAAACCCAAAATGATAAATTAACAGTTTCTTGGTGGGAATTGTTTGTTTAGCGTTTGTTTACGTTTTTTTATCTATTTTCAGCGTTTGTTTACACTTCTGTATACTATAACCAGCACCCCTATTTGGGTCGGGCCAACTTCACGGCAGCCAAACCCAAAATGATAAATTGACAATTTCTTGGTGGGAATCGTTTGTTTAGCGTTTGTTTACGTTTGTTTAGCTATTTCCAGCGTTTGTTTACATTTCTGTATACTATAACCAGCACCCCTATTTGGGTCGGGACAACTTCACGGCAGCCAAACCCAAAATGATAAATTGACAATTTCTTGGTGGGAATCGTTTGTTTATCGTTTGTTTACGTTTGTTTAGCTATTTTCAGCGTTTGTTTACACCTCTGTATGCTATAACCAGCACCCCCATCTGGGTCGGGCCAACTTCACGGCAGCCAAACTCAAAATGATAAATTGACAGTTTCTTGGTGGGAATCGCTTGTTTAGCGTTTGTTTACGTTTGTTTATCTATTTTCAGCGTTTGTTTACACTTCTGTATACTATAACCAGCACCCCTATTTGGGTCGTGCCAACTTCACGGCAGCCAAACCCAAAATGATAAATTGACAGTTTCTTGGTGGGAATCGTTTGTTTACGTTTGTTTATCTATTTTCAGCGTTTGTTTACATCTCTGTATACTACAACCAGGACCCCTATTTGGGTCGGGCCAACTTCACGGCAGCCAAACCCAAAATGATAAATTAACTGTTTCTTGGTGGGAATCGTTTGTTTAGCGTTTGTTTACGTTTGTTTATCTATTTTCAGCGTTTGTTTACACTTCTGTATACTATAACCAGCACCCCTATTTGGGTCGGGCCAGCTTCACGGCAGCCAAACCCAAAATGATAAATTGACAGTTTCTTGGTGGGCATCGTTTGTTTAGCGTTTGTTTATCTATTTTCAGCGTTTGTTTACACTTCTGTATACTATAACCAGCACCCCTATTTGCGTCGGGCCAACTTCACGGCAGCCAAACTCAAAATGATAAATTGACAATTTCTTGGTGGGAATCGTTTCTTTATCGTTTGTTTACGTTTGTTTAGCTATTTTCAGCGTTTGTTTACACCTCTGTATACTATTGCCAGCACCCCTATTTGGGTCGGGCCAACTTCACGGCAGCCAAACCCAAAATGATAAATTGACAGTTTCTTGGTGGGAATCGTTTGTTTAGCGTTTGTTTACGTTTGTTTATCTATTTTCAGCGTTTGTTTACACTTCTGTATACTATAGCCAGCACCCCTATTTGGGTCGGGCCAACTTCACGGCAGCCAAACCCAAAATGATAAATTGACAATTTCTTGGTGGGAATCGTTTGTTTATCGTTTGTTTACGTTTGTTTAGCTATTTTCAGCGTTTGTTTACACCTCTGTATACTATAACCAGCACCCCCATTTGGGCCGGGCCAACTTCACGGCAGCCAAACTCAAAATGATAAATTGACAGTTTCTTGGTGGGAAACGTTTGTTTAGCGTTTGTTTGCGTTTGTTTATCTATTTTCAGCGTTTGTTTACACTTCTGTATACTATAACCAGCACCCCTATTTGGGTCGGGCCAACTTCACGGCAGCCAAACGCAAAATGATAAATTGACAGTTTCTTGGTGGGAATCGTTTGTTTACGTTTGTTTATCTATTTTCAGCGTTTGTTTACATCTCTGTATACTACAACCAGCACCCCTATTTGGGTCGGGCCAACTTCACGGCAGCCAAACCCAAAATGATAAATTGACAGTTTCTTGGTGGGAATCGTTTGTTTAGCGTTTGTTTACGTTTGTTTATCTATTTTCAGCGTTTGTTTACACTTCTGTATACTATAACCAGTACCCCTATTTGGGTCGGGCCAACTTCACGGCAGCCAAAACCAAAATGATAAATTGACATTTTCTTGGTGGGCATCGTTTGTTTAGCGTTTGTTTACGTTTGTTTATCTATTTTCAGCGTTTGTTTACACTTCTGTATACTATAACCAGCACCCCTATTTGGGTCGTGCCAACTTCACGGCAGCCAAACCCAAAATGATAAATTGACAATTTCTTGGTGGGAATCGTTTGTTTATCGTTTGTTTACGTTTGTTTAGCTATTTTCAGCGTTTGTTTACACCTCTGTATAGTATAACCAGCACCCTATTTGGATCGGGCCAACTTCACGGCAGCCAAACCCAAAATGATAAATTGACAGTTTCTTGGTGGGATTCGTTTGTTTATCGTTTGTTTACGTTTGGTTAGCTATTTTCAGCGTTTGTTTACACCTCTGTATACTATAACCAGCACCCCCATTTGGGTCGGGCCAACTTCACGGCAGCCAAACCCAAAATGATAAATTGAAAGTTTCTTGGTGGGAATCGTTTGTTTACGTTTGTTTATCTATTTTCAGCGTTTGTTTACACTTATGTATACTATAACCAGCACTCCTATTTGGGTCGGGCCAACTTCACGGCAGCCAAACCCAAAATGATAAATTCACAATTTCTTGGTGGGAATCGTTTGTTTATCGTTTGTTTACGTTTGTTTAGCTATTTTCAGCGTTTGTTTACACCTCTGTATACTATAACCAGCACCCCTATTTAGGTCGGGCCAACTTCACGGCAGCCAAACCCAAAATGATAAATTGACAATTTCTTGGTGGGAATCGTTTGTTTATCGTTTGTTTACGTTTGTTTAGCTATTTTCAGCGTTTGTTTACACCTCTGTATACTATAACCAGCACCCCCATTTGGGTCGGGCCAACTTCACGGCAGCCAAACCCAAAATGATAAATTAACTGTTTCTTGGTGGGAATCGTTTGTTTAGCGTTTGTTTACGTTTGTTTATCTATTTTCAGCGTTTGTTTACACTTCTGTATACTATAACCAGCACCCCTATTTGGGTCGGGCCAGCTTCACGGCAGCCAAACCCAAAATGATAAATTGACAGTTTCTGGGTGGGCATCGTTTGTTTAGCGTTTGTTTATCTATTTTCAGCGTTTGTTTACACTTCTGTATACTATAACCAGCACCCCTATTTGCGTCGGGCCAACTTCACGGCAGCCAAACCCAAAATGATAAATTGACAATTTCTTGGTGGGAATCGTTTGTTTATCGTTTGTTTACGTTTGTTTAGCTATTTTCAGCGTTTGTTTACACCTCTGTATACTATAGCCAGCACCCCTATTTGGGTCGGGCCAACTTCACGGCAGCCAAACCCAAAATGATAAATTGACAGTTTCTTGGTGGGAATCGTTTGTTTACGTTTGTTTATCTATTTTCAGCGTTTGTTTACACTTCTGTATACTATAACCAGCACCCCTAATTGGGTCGGGCCAACTTCACGGCAGCCAAACCCAAAATGATAAATTGACAGTTTCTTGGTGGGAATCGTTTGTTTAGCGTTTGTTTACGTTTGTTTATCTATTTTCAGCGTTTGTTTACACTTCTGTATACTATAACCAGCACCTCTATTTGGGTCGGGCCAACTTCACGGCAGCCAAACCCAAAACGATAAATTAACAGTTTCTTGGTGGGAATCGTTTGTTTAGCGTTTGGTTACGTTTGTTTATCTATTTTCAGCGTTTGTTTACACTTCTGTATACTATAACCATCACCCCTATTTGGGACGGGCCAACTTCACGGCAGCCAAACCCAAAATGATAAATTGACAATTTCTTGGTGGGAATAGTTTGTTTAGTGTTTGTTTACGTTTGTTTATCTATTTTCAGCGTTTGTTTACATCTCTGTATACTACAACCAGCACCCCTATTTGGGTCGGGCCAACTTCACGGCAGTCAAACCCAAAATGATAAATTGACAGTTTCTTGGTGGGAATCGTTTGTTTAGCGTTTGTTTACGTTTGTTTATCTATTTTCAGCGTTTGTTTACACTTCTGTATACTATAAGCAGCACCCCTATTTGGGTCGGGCCAACTTCACGGCAGCCAAACCCAAAATGATAAATTGACAGTTTCTTGGTGGGAATCGTTTGTTTAGCGTTTGTTTAGCGCTTGTTTACGTTTGTTTATCTATTTTCAGCGTTTGTTTACACTTCTGTATACTATAACCAGCACCCCTAATTGGGTCGGGCCAACTTCACGGCAGCCAAACCCAAAATGATAAATTGACAGTTTCTTGGTGGGAATCGTTTGTTTAGCGTTTGTTTACGTTTGTTTATCTATTTTCAGCGTTTGTTTACACTTCTGAATACTATAACCAGCACCCCTATTTGGGTCGGGCCAACTTCACGGCTGCCAAACCCAAAATGATAAATTAAGAGTTTCTTGGTGGGAATCGTTTGTTTATCGTTTGTTTACGTTTGTTTATCTATTTTCAGCGTTTGTTTACACTTTTATATACTATAACCAGCACCCCTATTTGGGTCGGGCCAACTTCACGGCAGCCAAACCCAAAATGATAAATTGACAATTTCTTGGTGGGAATCGTTTGTTTATCGTTTGTTTACATTTGTTTAGCTATTTTCAGCGTTTGTTTACACCTCTGTATACTATAACCAGCACCCCTATTTGGGTCGGGCCAACTTCACGGCAGCCAAACCCAAAATGATAAATTGACAGTTTCTTGGTGGGAATCGTTTGTTTAGCGTTTGTTTACGTTTGTTTAGCTATTTTCAGCGTTTGTTTACACCTCTGTATACTATAACCAGCACCTCCATTTGGGTCGGGCCAACTTCACGGCAGCCAAACTCAAAATGATAAATTGACAGTTTCTTGGTGGGAATCGTTTGTTTAGCGTTTGTTTACGTTTGTTTATCTATTTTCAGCGTTTGTTTACACTTTTGTATACTATAACCAGCACCCCTATTTGGGTCGGGCCAACTTCACGGCAGCCAAACCCAAAATGATAAATTGACAGTTTCTTGGTGGGAATCGTTTGTTTACGTTTGTTTATCTATTTTCAGCGTTTGTTTTCATCTCTGTATACTACAACCAGCACCCATATTTGGGTCGGGCCAACTTCACGGCAGCCAAACCCAAAATGATAAATTGACAGTTTCTTGGTGGGAATCGTTTGTTTAGCGTTTGTTTACGTTTGTTTATCTATTTTCAGCGTTTGTTTACACTTCTGTATACTATAACCAGCACCCCTATTTGGGTCGGGCCAACTTCACGGCAGCCAAACCCAAAATGATAAATTGACAGTTTCTTGGTGGGCATCGTTTGTTTAGCGTTTGTTTATCTATTTTCAGCGTTTGTTTACACTTCTGTATACCATAACCAGCACCCCTATTTGGGTCGGGATAACTTCACGGCAGCCAAACCCAAAATGATAAATTGACAATTTCTTGGTGGGAATCGTTTGTTTATCGTTATTTACGTTTGTTTAGCTATTTTCAGCGTTTGTTTACACCTCTGTATACTATAACCAGCACCCCTATTTGGGTCGGGCCAACTTCACGGCAGCGAAACCCAAAATGATAAATTAACAGTTTCTTGGTGGGAATTGTTTGTTTAGCGTTTGTTTACGTTTTTTTTATCTATTTTCAGCGTTTGTTTACACTTCTGTATACTATAACCAGCACCCCTATTTGGGTCGGGCCAACTTCACGGCAGCCAAACCCAAAATGATAAATTGACAATTTCTTGGTGGGAATCGTTTGTTTAGCGTTTGTTTACGTTTGTTTAGCTATTTCCAGCGTTTGTTTACACGTCTGTATACTATAACCAGCACCCCTATTTGGGTCGGGACAACTTCACGGCAGCCAAACCCAAAATGATAAATTGACAATTTCTTGGTGGGAATCGTTTGTTTATCGTTTGTTTACGTTTGTTTAGCTATTTTCAGCGTTTGTTTACACCGCTGTATACTATAACCAGCACCCCCATCTGGGTCGGGCCAACTTCACGGCAGCCAAACTCAAAATGATAAATTGACAGTTTCTTGGTGGGAATCGCTTGTTTAGCGTTTGTTTACGTTTGTTTATCTATTTTCAGCGTTTGTTTACACTTCTGTATACTATAACCAGCACCCCTATTTGGGTCGTGCCAACTTCACGGCAGCCAAACTCAAAATGATAAATTGACAGTTTCTTGGTGGGAATCGCTTGTTTAGCGTTTGTTTACGTTTGTTTATCTATTTTCAGCGTTTGTTTACACTTCTGTATACTATAACCAGCACCCCTATTTGGGTCGTGCCAACTTCACGGCAGCCAAACCCAAAATGATAAATTGACAGTTTCTTGGTGGGAATCGCTTGTTTAGCGTTTGTTTACGTTTGTTTATCTATTTTCAGCGTTTGTTTACACTTCTGTATACTATAACCAGCACCCCTATTTGGGTCGGGCCAACTTCACGGCTGCCAAACCCAAAATGATAAATTAAGAGTTTCTTGGTGGGAATCGTTTGTTTATCGTTTGTTTACGTTTGTTTATCTATTTTCAGCGTTTGTTTACACTTTTATATACTATAACCAGCACCCCTATTTGGGTCGGGCCAACTTCACGGCAGCCAAACCCAAAATGATAAATTGACAATTTCTTGGTGGGAATCGTTTGTTTATCGTTTGTTTACATTTGTTTAGCTATTTTCAGCGTTTGTTTACACCTCTGTATACTATAACCAGCACCCCTATTTGGGTCGGGCCAACTTCACGGCAGCCAAACCCAAAATGATAAATTGACAGTTTCTTGGTGGGAATCGTTTGTTTAGCGTTTGTTTACGTTTGTTTAGCTATTTTCAGCGTTAGTTTACACCTCTGTATACTATAACCAGCACCTCCATTTGGGTCGGGCCAACTTCACGGCAGCCAAACTCAAAATGATAAATTGACAGTTTCTTGGTGGGAATCGTTTGTTTAGCGTTTGTTTACGTTTGTTTATCTATTTTCAGCGTTTGTTTACACTTTTGTATACTATAACCAGCACCCCTATTTGGGTCGGGCCAACTTCACGGCAGCCAAACCCAAAATGATAAATTGACAGTTTCTTGGTGGGAATCGTTTGTTTACGTTTGTTTATCTATTTTCAGCGTTTGTTTTCATCTCTGTATACTACAACCAGCACCCATATTTGGGTCGGGCCAACTTCACGGCAGCCAAACCCAAAATGATAAATTGACAGTTTCTTGGTGGGAATCGTTTGTTTAGCGTTTGTTTACGTTTGTTTATCTATTTTCAGCGTTTGTTTACACTTCTGTATACTATAACCAGCACCCCTATTTGGGTCGGGCCAACTTCACGGCAGCCAAACCCAAAATGATAAATTGACAGTTTCTTGGTGGGCATCGTTTGTTTAGCGTTTGTTTATCTATTTTCAGCGTTTGTTTACACTTCTGTATACCATAACCAGCACCCCTATTTGGGTCGGGATAACTTCACGGCAGCCAAACCCAAAATGATAAATTGACAATTTCTTGGTGGGAATCGTTTGTTTATCGTTATTTACGTTTGTTTAGCTATTTTCAGCGTTTGTTTACACCTCTGTATACTATAACCAGCACCCCTATTTGGGTCGGGCCAACTTCACGGCAGCGAAACCCAAAATGATAAATTAACAGTTTCTTGGTGGGAATTGTTTGTTTAGCGTTTGTTTACGTTTTTTTTATCTATTTTCAGCGTTTGTTTACACTTCTGTATACTATAACCAGCACCCCTATTTGGGTCGGGCCAACTTCACGGCAGCCAAACCCAAAATGATAAATTGACAATTTCTTGGTGGGAATCGTTTGTTTAGCGTTTGTTTACGTTTGTTTAGCTATTTCCAGCGTTTGTTTACACGTCTGTATACTATAACCAGCACCCCTATTTGGGTCGGGACAACTTCACGGCAGCCAAACCCAAAATGATAAATTGACAATTTCTTGGTGGGAATCGTTTGTTTATCGTTTGTTTACGTTTGTTTAGCTATTTTCAGCGTTTGTTTACACCGCTGTATACTATAACCAGCACCCCCATCTGGGTCGGGCCAACTTCACGGCAGCCAAACTCAAAATGATAAATTGACAGTTTCTTGGTGGGAATCGCTTGTTTAGCGTTTGTTTACGTTTGTTTATCTATTTTCAGCGTTTGTTTACACTTCTGTATACTATAACCAGCACCCCTATTTGGGTCGTGCCAACTTCACGGCAGCCAAACCCAAAATGATAAATTGACAGTTTCTTGGTGGGAATCGTTTGTTTACGTTTGTTTATCTATTTTCAGCGTTTGTTTACATCTCTGTATACTACAACCAGGACCCCTATTTGGGTCGGGCCAACTGCACGGCAGCCAAACCCAAAATGATAAATTAACTGTTTCTTGGTGGGAATCGTTTGTTTAGCGTTTGTTTACGTTTGTTTATCTATTTTCAGCGTTTGTTTACACTTCTGTATACTATAACCAGCACCCCTATTTGGGTCGGGCCAGCTTCACGGCAGCCAAACCCAAAATGATAAATTGACAGTTTCTTGGTGGGCATCGTTTGTTTAGCGTTTGTTTATCTATTTTCAGCGTTTGTTTACACTTCTGTATACTATAACCAGCACCCCTATTTGCGTCGGGCCAACTTCACGGCAGCCAAACTCAAAATGATAAATTGACAATTTCTTGGTGGGAATCGTTTGTTTATCGTTTGTTTACGTTTGTTTAGCTATTTTCAGCGTTTGTTTACACCTCTGTATACTATAGCCAGCACCCCTATTTGGGTCGGGCCAACTTCACGGCAGCCAAACCCAAAATGATAAATTGACAGTTTCTTGGTGGGAATCGTTTGTTTAGCGTTTGTTTACGTTTGTTTATCTATTTTCAAAGTTTGTTTACATTTCTGTATACTATAACCAGCACCCCTAATTGGGTCGGGCCAACTTCACGGCAGCCAAACCCAAAATGATAAATTGACAGTTTCTTGGTGGGAATCGTTTGTTTAGCGTTTGTTTACGTTTGTTTATCTATTTTCAGCGTTTGTTTACACTTCTGTATACTATAACCAGCACCCCTATTTGGGTCGGGCCAACTTCACGGCAGCCAAACCCAAAACGATAAATTAACAGTTTCTTGGTGGGAATCGTTTGTTTAGCGTTTGGTTACGTTTGTTTATCTATTTTCAGCGTTTGTTTACACTTCTGTATACTATAACCAGCACCCCTATTTGGGTCGGGCCAACTTCACGGCAGCCAAACCCAAAATGATAAATTGACAATTTCTTGGTGGGAATCGTTTGTTTATCGTTTGTTTACGTTTGTTTAGCTATTTTCAGCGTTTGTTTACACCTCTGTATACTATAACCAGCACCCCCATTTGGGTCGGGCCAACTTCACGGCAGCCAAACTCAAAATGATAAATTGACAGTTTCTTGGTGGGAATCGTTTGTTTAGCGTTTGTTTGCGTTTGTTTATCTATTTTCAGCGTTTGTTTACACTTCTGTATACTATAACCAGCACCCCTATTTGGGTCGGGCCAACTTCACGGCAGCCAAACCCAAAATGATAAATTGACAGTTTCTTGGTGGGAATCGTTTGTTTACGTTTGTTTATCTATTTTCAGCGTTTGTTTACATCTCTGTATACTACAACCAGCACCCCTATTTGGGTCGGGCCAACTTCACGGCAGCCAAACCCAAAATGATAAATTGACAGTTTCTTGGTGGGAATCGTTTGTTTAGCGTTTGTTTACGTTTGTTTATCTATTTTCAGCGTTTGTTTACACTTCTGTATACTATAACCAGCACCCCTATTTGGGTCGGGCCAACTTCACGGCAGCCAAAACCAAAATGATAAATTGACATTTTCTTGGTGGGCATCGTTTGTTTAGCATTTGTTTACGTTTGTTTATCTATTTTCAGCGTTTGTTTACACTTCTGTATACTATAACCAGCACACCTATTTGGGTCGGGCCAAGTTCACGGCAGCCAAACCCAAAATGATAAATTGACAATTTCTTGGTGGGAATCGTTTGTTTATCGTTTGTTTACGTTTGTTTAGCTATTTTCAGCGTTTGTTTACACCTCTGTATAGTATAACCAGCACCCTATTTGGATCGGGCCAACTTCACGGCAGCCAAACCCAAAATGATAAATTGACAGTTTCTGGGTGGGATTCGTTTGTTTATCGTTTGTTTACGTTTGGTTAGCTATTTTCAGCGTTTGTTTACACCTCTGTATACTATAACCAGCACCCCCATTTGGGTCGGGCCAACTTCACGGCAGCCAAACCCAAAATGATAAATTGAAAGTTTCTTGGTGGGAATCGTTTGTTTACGTTTGTTTATCTATTTTCAGCGTTTGTTTACACTTATGTATACTATAACCAGCACTCCTATTTGGGTCGGGCCAACTTCACGGCAGCCAAACCCAAAATGATAAATTCACAATTTCTTGGTGGGAATCGTTTGTTTATCGTTTGTTTACGTTTGTTTAGCTATTTTCAGCGTTTGTTTACACCTCTGTATACTATAACCAGCACTCCTATTTGGGTCGGGCCAACTTCACGGCAGCCAAACCCAAAATGATAAATTGACAGTTTCTTGGTGGGCATCGTTTGTTTAGCGTTTGTTTATCTATTTTCAGCGTTTGTTTACACTTCTGTATACCATAACCAGCACCCCTATTTGGGTCGGGATAACTTCACGGCAGCCAAACCCAAAATGATAAATTGACAATTTCTTGGTGGGAATCGTTTGTTTATCGTTTATTTACGTTTGTTTAGCTATTTTCAGCGTTTGTTTACACCTCTGTATACTATAACCAGCACCCCTATTTGGGTCGGGCCAACTTCACGGCAGCGAAACCCAAAATGATAAATTAACAGTTTCTTGGTGGGAATTGTTTGTTTAGCGTTTGTTTACGTTTTTTTATCTATTTTCAGCGTTTGTTTACACTTCTGTATACTATAACCAGCACCCCTATTTGGGTCGGGCCAACTTCACGGCAGCCAAACCAAAATGATAAATTGACAATTTCTTGGTGGGAATCGTTTGTTTAGCGTTTGTTTACGTTTGTTTAGCTATTTCCAGCGTTTGTTTACACGTCTGTATACTATAACCAGCACCCCTATTTGGGTCGGGACAACTTCACGGCAGCCAAACCCAAAATGATAAATTGACAATTTCTTGGTGGGAATCGTTTGTTTATCGTTTGTTTACGTTTGTTTAGCTATTTTCAGCGTTTGTTTACACCGCTGTATACTATAACCAGCACCCCCATCTGGGTCGGGCCAACTTCACGGCAGCAAACTCAAAATGATAAATTGACAGTTTCTTGGTGGGAATCGCTTGTTTAGCGTTTGTTTACGTTTGTTTATCTATTTTCAGCGTTTGTTTACACTTCTGTATACTATAACCAGCACCCCTATTTGGGTCGTGCCAACTTCACGGCAGCCAAACCCAAAATGATAAATTGACAGTTTCTTGGTGGGAATCGTTTGTTTACGTTTGTTTATCTATTTTCAGCGTTTGTTTACATCTCTGTATACTACAACCAGGACCCCTATTTGGGTCGGGCCAACTTCACGGCAGCCAAACCCAAAATGAAAAATTAACTGTTTCTTGGTGGGAATCGTTTGTTTAGCGTTTGTTTACGTTTGTTTATCTACTTTCAGCGTTTGTTTACACTTCTGTATACTATAACCAGCACCCCTATTTGGGTCGGGCCAGCTTCACGGTAGCCAAACCCAAAATGATAAATTGACAGTTTCTTGGTGGGCATCGTTTGTTTAGCGTTTGTTTATCTATTTTCAGCGTTTGTTTACACTTCTGTATACTATAACCAGCACCCCTATTTGCGTCCGGCCAACTTCACGGCAGCCAAACTCAAAATGATAAATTGACAATTTCTTGGTGGGAATCGTTTGTTTATCGTTTGTTTACGTTTGTTTAGCTATTTTCAGCGTTTGTTTACACCTCTGTATACTATAGCCAGCACCCCTATTTGGGTCGGGCCAACTTCACGGCAGCCAAACCCAAAATGATAAATTGACAGTTTCTTGGTGGGAATCGTTTGTTTAGCGTTTGTTTACGTTTGTTTATCTATTTTCAGCGTTTGTTTACATTTCTGTATACTATAACCAGCACCCCTAATTGGGTCGGGCCAACTTCACGGCAGCCAAACCCAAAATGATAAATTGACAGTTTCTTGGTGGGAATCGTTTGTTTAGCGTTTGTTTACGTTTGTTTATCTATTTTCAGCGTTTGTTTACACTTCTGTATACTATAACCAGCACCCCTATTTGGGTCGGGCCAACTTCACGGCAGCCAAACCCAAAACGATAAATTAACAGTTTCTTGGTGGGAATCGTTTGTTTAGCGTTTGGTTACGTTTGTTTATCTATTTTCAGCGTTTGTTTACACTTCTGTATACTATAACCAGCACCCCTATTTGGGTCGGGCCAACTTCACGGCAGCCAAACCCAAAATGATAAATTGACAATTTCTTGGTGGGAATCGTTTGTTTATCGTTTGTTTACGTTTGTTTAGCTATTTTCAGCGTTTGTTTACACCTCTGTATACTATAACCAGCACCCCCATTTGGGTCGGGCCAACTTCACGGCAGCCAAACTCAAAATGATAAATTGACAGTTTCTTGGTGGGAATCGTTTGTTTAGCGTTTGTTTGCGTTTGTTTATCTATTTTCAGCGTTTGTTTACACTTCTGTATACTATAACCAGCACCCCTATTTGGGTCGGGCCAACTTCACGGCAGCCAAACCCAAAATGATAAATTGACAGTTTCTTGGTGGGAAACGTTTGTTTACGTTTGTTTATCTATTTTCAGCGTTTGTTTACATCTCTGTATACTACAACCAGCACCCCTATTTGGGTCGGGCCAACTTCACGGCAGCCAAACCCAAAATGATAAATTGACAGTTTCTTGGTGGGAATCGTTTGTTTAGCGTTTGTTTACGTTTGTTTATCTATTTTCAGCGTTTGTTTACACTTCTGTATACTATAATCAGCACCCCTATTTGGGTCGGGCCAACTTCACGGCAGCCAAAACCAAAATGATAAATTGACATTTTCTTGGTGGGCATCGTTTGTTTAGCATTTGTTTACGTTTGTTTATCTATTTTCAGCGTTTGTTTACACTTCTGTATACTATAACCAGCACCCCTATTTGGGTCGGGCCAAGTTCACGGCAGCCAAACCCAAAATGATAAATTGACAATTTCTTGGTGGGAATCGTTTGTTTATCGTTTGTTTACGTTTGTTTAGCTATTTTCAGCGTTTGTTTACACCTCTGTATAGTATAACCAGCACCCTATTTGGATCGGGCCAACTTCACGGCAGCCAAACCCAAAATGATAAATTGACAGTTTCTGGGTGGGATTCGTTTGTTTATCGTTTGTTTACGTTTGGTTAGCTATTTTCAGCGTTTGTTTACACCTCTGTATACTATAACCAGCACCCCCATTTGGGTCGGGCCAACTTCACGGCAGCCAAACCCAAAATGATAAATTGAAAGTTTCTTGGTGGGAATCGTTTGTTTACGTTTGTTTATCTATTTTCAGCGTTTGTTTACACTTATGTATACTATAACCAGCACTCCTATTTGGGTCGGGCCAACTTCACGGCAGCCAAACCCAAAATGATAAATTGACAATTTCTTGGTGGGAATCGTTTGTTTATCGTTTGTTTACGTTTGTTTAGCTATTTTCAGCGTTTGTTTACACCTCTGTATACTATAACCAGCACCCCCATTTGGGTCGGGCCAACTTCACGGCAGCCAAACTCAAAATGATAAATTGACAGTTTCTTGGTGGGAATCGTTTGTTTAGCGTTTGTTTGCGTTTGTTTATCTATTTTCAGCGTTTGTTTACACTTCTGTATACTATAACCAGCACCCCTATTTGGGTCGGGCCAACTTCACGGCAGCCAAACCCAAAATGATAAATTGACAGTTTCTTGGTGGGAAACGTTTGTTTACGTTTGTTTATCTATTTTCAGCGTTTGTTTACATCTCTGTATACTACAACCAGCACCCCTATTTGGGTCGGGCCAACTTCACGGCAGCCAAACCCAAAATGATAAATTGACAGTTTCTTGGTGGGAATCGTTTGTTTAGCGTTTGTTTACGTTTGTTTATCTATTTTCAGCGTTTGTTTACACTTCTGTATACTATAATCAGCACCCCTATTTGGGTCGGGCCAACTTCACGGCAGCCAAAACCAAAATGATAAATTGACATTTTCTTGGTGGGCATCGTTTGTTTAGCATTTGTTTACGTTTGTTTATCTATTTTCAGCGTTTGTTTACACTTCTGTATACTATAACCAGCACCCCTATTTGGGTCGGGCCAAGTTCACGGCAGCCAAACCCAAAATGATAAATTGACAATTTCTTGGTGGGAATCGTTTGTTTATCGTTTGTTTACGTTTGTTTAGCTATTTTCAGCGTTTGTTTACACCTCTGTATAGTATAACCAGCACCCTATTTGGATCGGGCCAACTTCACGGCAGCCAAACCCAAAATGATAAATTGACAGTTTCTGGGTGGGATTCGTTTGTTTATCGTTTGTTTACGTTTGGTTAGCTATTTTCAGCGTTTGTTTACACCTCTGTATACTATAACCAGCACCCCCATTTGGGTCGGGCCAACTTCACGGCAGCCAAACCCAAAATGATAAATTGAAAGTTTCTTGGTGGGAATCGTTTGTTTACGTTTGTTTATCTATTTTCAGCGTTTGTTTACACTTATGTATACTATAACCAGCACTCCTATTTGGGTCGGGCCAACTTCACGGCAGCCAAACCCAAAATGATAAATTCACAATTTCTTGGTGGGAATCGTTTGTTTATCGTTTGTTTACGTTTGTTTAGCTATTTTCAGCGTTTGTTTGCACCTCTGTATACTATAACCAGCACTCCTATTTAGGTCGGGCCAACTTCACGGCAGCCAAACCCAAAATGATAAATTGACAATTTCTTGGTGGGAATCGTTTGTTTATCGTTTGTTTACGTTTGTTTAGCTATTTTCAGCGTTTGTTTACACCTCTGTATACCATAACCAGCACCCCCATTTGGGTCGGGCCAACTTCACGGCAGCCAAACCCAAAATGATAAATTAACTGTTTCTTGGTGGGAATCGTTTGTTTAGCGTTTGTTTACGTTTGTTTATCTATTTTCAGCGTTTGTTTACACTTCTGTATACTATAACCAGCACCCCTATTTGGGTCGGGCCAGCTTCACGGCAGCCAAACCCAAAATGATAAATTGACAGTTTCTTGGTGGGCATCGTTTGTTTAGCGTTTGTTTATCTATTTTCAGCGTTTGTTTACACTTCTGTATACTATAACCAGCACCCCTATTTGCGTCGGGCCAACTTCACGGCAGCCAAACCCAAAATGATAAATTGACAATTTCTTGGTGGGAATCGTTTGTTTATCGTTTGTTTACGTTTGTTTAGCTATTTTCAGCGTTTGTTTACACCTCTGTATACTATAGCCAGCACCCCTATTTGGGTCGGGCCAACTTCACGGCAGCCAAACCCAAAATGATAAATTGACAGTTTCTTGGTGGGAATCGTTTGTTTAGCGTTTGTTTATCTATTTTCAGCGTTTGTTTACACTTCTGTATACCATAACCAGCACCCCTATTTGGGTCGGGATAACTTCACGGCAGCCAAACCCAAAATGATAAATTGACAATTTCTTGGTGGGAATCGTTTGTTTATCGTTTATTTACGTTTGTTTAGCTATTTTCAGCGTTTGTTTACACCTCTGTATACTATAACCAGCACCCCTATTTGGGTCGGGCCAACTTCACGGCAGCGAAACCCAAAATGATAAATTAACAGTTTCTTGGTGGGAATTGTTTGTTTAGCGTTTGTTTACGTTTTTTTATCTATTTTCAGCGTTTGTTTACACTTCTGTATACTATAACCAGCACCCCTATTTGGGTCGGGCCAACTTCACGGCAGCCAAACCCAAAATGATAAATTGACAATTTCTTGGTGGGAATCGTTTGTTTAGCGTTTGTTTACGTTTGTTTAGCTATTTCCAGCGTTTGTTTACACGTCTGTATACTATAACCAGCACCCCTATTTGGGTCGGGACAACTTCACGGCAGCCAAACCCAAAATGATAAATTGACAATTTCTTGGTGGGAATCGTTTGTTTATCGTTTGTTTACGTTTGTTTAGCTATTTTCAGCGTTTGTTTACACCGCTGTATACTATAACCAGCACCCCCATCTGGGTCGGGCCAACTTCACGGCAGCCAAACTCAAAATGATAAATTGACAGTTTCTTGGTGGGAATCGCTTGTTTAGCGTTTGTTTACGTTTGTTTATCTATTTTCAGCGTTTGTTTACACTTCTGTATACTATAACCAGCACCCCTATTTGGGTCGTGCCAACTTCACGGCAGCCAAACCCAAAATGATAAATTGACAGTTTCTTGGTGGGAATCGTTTGTTTATCTATTTTCAGCGTTTGTTTACATCTCTGTATACTACAACCAGGACCCCTATTTGGGTCGGGCCAACTTCACGGCAGCCAAACCCAAAATGAAAAATTAACTGTTTCTTGGTGGGAATCGTTTGTTTAGCGTTTGTTTACGTTTGTTTATCTACTTTCAGCGTTTGTTTACACTTCTGTATACTATAACCAGCACCCCTATTTGGGTCGGGCCAGCTTCACGGTAGCCAAACCCAAAATGATAAATTGACAGTTTCTTGGTGGGCATCGTTTGTTTAGCGTTTGTTTATCTATTTTCAGCGTTTGTTTACACTTCTGTATACTATAACCAGCACCCCTATTTGCGTCCGGCCAACTTCACGGCAGCCAAACTCAAAATGATAAATTGACAATTTCTTGGTGGGAATCGTTTGTTTATCGTTTGTTTACGTTTGTTTAGCTATTTTCAGCGTTTGTTTACACCTCTGTATACTATAGCCAGCACCCCTATTTGGGTCGGGCCAACTTCACGGCAGCCAAACCCAAAATGATAAATTGACAGTTTCTTGGTGGGAATCGTTTGTTTAGCGTTTGTTTACGTTTGTTTATCTATTTTCAGCGTTTGTTTACATTTCTGTATACTATAACCAGCACCCCTAATTGGGTCGGGCCAACTTCACGGCAGCCAAACCCAAAATGATAAATTGACAGTTTCTTGGTGGGAATCGTTTGTTTAGCGTTTGTTTACGTTTGTTTATCTATTTTCAGCGTTTGTTTACACTTCTGTATACTATAACCAGCACCCCTATTTGGGTCGGGCCAACTTCACGGCAGCCAAACCCAAAACGATAAATTAACAGTTTCTTGGTGGGAATCGTTTGTTTAGCGTTTGGTTACGTTTGTTTATCTATTTTCAGCGTTTGTTTACACTTCTGTATACTATAACCAGCACCCCTATTTGGGTCGGGCCAACTTCACGGCAGCCAAACCCAAAATGATAAATTGACAATTTCTTGGTGGGAATCGTTTGTTTATCGTTTGTTTACGTTTGTTTAGCTATTTTCAGCGTTTGTTTACACCTCTGTATACTATAACCAGCACCCCCATTTGGGTCGGGCCAACTTCACGGCAGCCAAACTCAAAATGATAAATTGACAGTTTCTTGGTGGGAATCGTTTGTTTAGCGTTTGTTTGCGTTTGTTTATCTATTTTCAGCGTTTGTTTACACTTCTGTATACTATAACCAGCACCCCTATTTGGGTCGGGCCAACTTCACGGCAGCCAAACCCAAAATGATAAATTGACAGTTTCTTGGTGGGAAACGTTTGTTTACGTTTGTTTATCTATTTTCAGCGTTTGTTTACATCTCTGTATACTACAACCAGCACCCCTATTTGGGTCGGGCCAACTTCACGGCAGCCAAACCCAAAATGATAAATTGACAGTTTCTTGGTGGGAATCGTTTGTTTAGCGTTTGTTTACGTTTGTTTATCTATTTTCAGCGTTTGTTTACACTTCTGTATACTATAACCAGCACCCCTATTTGGGTCGGGCCAACTTCACGGCAGCCAAAACCAAAATGATAAATTGACATTTTCTTGGTGGGCATCGTTTGTTTAGCATTTGTTTACGTTTGTTTATCTATTTTCAGCGTTTGTTTACACTTCTGTATACTATAACCAGCACCCCTATTTGGGTCGGGCCAAGTTCACGGCAGCCAAACCCAAAATGATAAATTGACAATTTCTTGGTGGGAATCGTTTGTTTATCGTTTGTTTACGTTTGTTTAGCTATTTTCAGCGTTTGTTTACACCTCTGTATAGTATAACCAGCACCCTATTTGGATCGGGCCAACTTCACGGCAGCCAAACCCAAAATGATAAATTGACAGTTTCTGGGTGGGATTCGTTTGTTTATCGTTTGTTTACGTTTGGTTAGCTATTTTCAGCGTTTGTTTACACCTCTGTATACTATAACCAGCACCCCCTTTTGGGTCGGGCCAACTTCACGGCAGCCAAACCCAAAATGATAAATTGAAAGTTTCTTGGTGGGAATCGTTTGTTTACGTTTGTTTATCTATTTTCAGCGTTTGTTTACACTTATGTATACTATAACCAGCACTCCTATTTGGGTCGGGCCAACTTCACGGCAGCCAAACCCAAAATGATAAATTCACAATTTCTTGGTGGGAATCGTTTGTTTATCGTTTGTTTACGTTTGTTTAGCTATTTTCAGCGTTTGTTTACACCTCTGTATACTATAACCAGCACTCCTATTTAGGTCGGGCCAACTTCACGGCAGCCAAACCCAAAATGATAAATTGACAATTTCTTGGTGGGAATCGTTTGTTTATCGTTTGTTTACGTTTGTTTAGCTATTTTCAGCGTTTGTTTACACCTCTGTATACCATAACCAGCACCCCCATTTGGGTCGGGCCAACTTCACGGCAGCCAAACCCAAAATGATAAATTAACTGTTTCTTGGTGGGAATCGTTTGTTTAGCGTTTGTTTACGTTTGTTTATCTATTTTCAGCGTTTGTTTACACTTCTGTATACTATAACCAGCACCCCTATTTGGGTCGGGCCAGCTTCACGGCAGCCAAACCCAAAATGATAAATTGACAGTTTCTTGGTGGGCATCGTTTGTTTAGCGTTTGTTTATCTATTTTCAGCGTTTGTTTACACTTCTGTATACTATAACCAGCACCCCTATTTGCGTCGGGCCAACTTCACGGCAGCCAAACCCAAAATGATAAATTGACAATTTCTTGGTGGGAATCGTTTGTTTATCGTTTGTTTACGTTTGTTTAGCTATTTTCAGCGTTTGTTTACACCTCTGTATACTATAGCCAGCACCCCTATTTGGGTCGGGCCAACTTCACGGCAGCCAAACCCAAAATGATAAATTGACAGTTTCTTGGTGGGAATCGTTTGTTTAGCGTTTGTTTACGTTTGTTTATCTATTTTCAGCGTTTGTTTACACTTCTGTATACTATAACCAGCACCCCTAATTGGGTCGGGCCAACTTCACGGCAGCCAAACCCAAAATGATAAATTGACAGTTTCTTGGTGGGAATCGTTTGTTTAGCGTTTGTTTATGTTTGTTTATCTATTTTCAGCGTTTGTTTACACTTCTGTATACTATAACCAGCACCCCTATTTGGGTCGGGCCAACTTCACGGCAGCCAAACCCAAAACGATAAATTAACAGTTTCTTGGTGGGAATCGTTTGTTTAGCGTTTGGTTACGTTTGTTTATCTATTTTCAGCGTTTGTTTACACTTCTGTATACTATAACCAGCACCCCTATTTGGGTCGGGCCAACTTCACGGCAGCCAAACCCAAAATGATAAATTGACAATTTCTTGGTGGGAATCGTTTGTTTATCGTTTGTTGACGTTTGTTTAGCTATTTTCAGCGTTATTTACACCTCTGTATACTATAACCAGCACCCCCATTTGGGTCGGGCCAACTTCACGGCAGCCAAACTCAAAATGATAAATTGACAGTTTCTTGGTGGGAATCGTTTGTTTAGCGTTTGTTTGCGTTTGTTTATCTATTTTCAGCGTTTGTTTACACTTCTGTATACTATAACCAGCACCCCTATTTGGGTCGGGCCAACTTCACGGCAGCCAAACCCAAAATGATAAATTGACAGTTTCTTGGTGGGAATCGTTTGTTTACGTTTGTTTATCTATTTTCAGCGTTTGTTTACATCTCTGTATACTACAACCAGCACCCCTATTTGGGTCGGGCCAACTTCACGGCAGCCAAACCCAAAATGATAAATTGACAGTTTCTTGGTGGGAATCGTTTGTTTAGCGTTTGTTTACGTTTGTTTATCTATTTTCAGCGTTTGTTTACACTTCTGTATACTATAACCAGCACCCCTATTTGGGTCGGGCCAACTTCACGGCAGCCAAACCCAAAATGATAAATTGACATTTTCTTGGTGGGCATCGTTTGTTTAGCGTTTGTTTACGTTTGTTTATCTATTTTCAGCGTTTGTTTACACTTCTGTATACTATAACCAGCACCCCTATTTGGGTCGGGCCAACTTCACGGCAGCCAAACCCAAAATGATAAATTGACAGTTTCTTGGTGGGATTCGTCTGTTTATCGTTTGTTTACGTTTGGTTAGCTATTTTCAGCGTTTGTTTACACCTCTGTATACTATAACCAGCACCCCCATTTGGGTCGGGCCAACTTCACGGCAGCCAAACCCAAAATGATAAATTGAAAGTTTCTTGGTGGGAATCGTTTGTTTACGTTTGTTTATCTATTTTCAGCGTTTGTTTACACTTATGTATACTATAACCAGCACTCCTATTTGGGTCGGGCCAACTTCACGGCAGCCAAACCCAAAATGATAAATTCACAATTTCTTGGTGGGAATCGTTTGTTTATCGTTTGTTTACGTTTGTTTAGCTATTTTCAGCGTTTGTTTACACCTCTGTATACTATAACCAGCACTCCTATTTAGGTCGGGCCAACTTCACGGCAGCCAAACCCAAAATGATAAATTGACAATTTCTTGGTGGGAATCGTTTGTTTATCGTTTTTTTACGTTTGTTTAGCTATTTTCAGCGTTTGTTTACACCTCTGTATACTATAACCAGCACCCCCATTTGGGTCGGGCCAACTTCACGGCAGCCAAACCCAAAATGATAAATTGACAATTTCTTGGTGGGAATCGTTTGTTTATCGTTTTTTTACGTTTGTTTAGCTATTTTTAGCGTTTGTTTACATCTCTGTATACTACAACCAGCACCCCTATTTGGTTCGGGCCAACTTCACGGCAGCCAAACCCAAAATGATAAATTGACAATTTCTTGGTGGGAATCGTTTGTTTATCGTTTGTTTACGTTTGTTTAGCTATTTTCAGCGTTTGTTTACACCTCTGTATACTATAACCAGCACCCCCATTTGGGTCCGGCCAACTTCACGGCAGCCAAACCCAAAATGATAAATTGACAATTTCTTGGTGGGAATCGTTGGTTTATCGTTTGTTTACGTTTATTTAGATATTTTCAGCGTTTGTTTACATTTCTGTATACTATAAGCTGCACCCCTATTTGGGTCGGACTAAACCCAAAATTATAATTTGACCATGTCTTAGTGGGAATCGTTTTTTAGCGTTTGCTTATATTTTTTAGTTATTTTCAGCATTGGTTTACACATCTCTATATTATAGGTAATACCCCTGTTTGGAACGGGCCAACTTCACAACAGCCAAACCCAAAATGATAAATTTTAATACCAAAATTTTCATTATGTGATTAACATCTTGAACAATGAAATTCTATTATTACACGCAATAATAACACAGATTGGTTTACTTTACAATGACTATACCGACAGAAAGGACGTATTGTTTTGTTTCTGGTGCAATTAGTTGAGATTCCATAAAAGACGCTTTTTTACATGATTATGAAATTGTTTGGTTAAATAGCTTTCTAGAAAACTTTAAATTGAGAATTGAATACAGTTTTTAATACTAAATCTGCTTTTAATGTTAGATCTTTAGTTTAACCCAATCAGAAGATCGAGTTTTCGCATATGCTGGATTTAACATAAGATTCCCTGTACACCATAGACAACTCGACATCTGGTGTATATATGTATATATACAGTGTGTCTGCTTAAGTTCGCACCATATGGAAAACTTTTTTATTATTAATTTTACGAAAAAAAGTTATTCTTTATAAAAAGTTCTGCATAGTCCAAAACTTAAAATGCAATCATCATATATCAATTTTTTAAACCGTATACGAGGAATGTCAAAAAATATGAATTCTGCTCAAAAGTAAAGTACCTTTATTTGTGACAATATCGAAAATTGTTATTTAGAAAAGTTGAGTAGAATCGAAAACTACGTTCAAATATACAATTACACCTATCTACGATAAAAATCAGGTTTTGTTATTTTTCACATTTTTTTAAGTTGTTTCATATGGAAAACTTTATTTTTGACAATATCGTAAACTTTTTTCAGTTATCTCTTTATTCGTTAAAACTTTGATAACCTTTACGTCTCGTAACCTCTATGTTGCATTATTTTGATGATTTTCCATATGAAACAACTAAAAAAAATGTGAAAAATAACAAAACCTGATTTTTATTGTAGATAGGTGTAATTGGATATTTGAACGTAGTTTTCGATTCTAATCAACTTTTATTAATAACAATTTTTGATATTGTTACAAATAAAGATACTTTACTCTTGAGCAGAATTCATATTTTTTGACATTCCTCGTATACGGCTTAAAAAAATTGATATCTGATGATTGCATTTTAAGTTTTGGACCATGCAAAACTTTTTATAAATAATAACTTTTTTTCGTAAAGTTAATAATAAAAAGTTTTCCATATAATGCGAACTTAAGCAGACACACTGTATACAGTGTATTCCAGGATTGATGTTACAAGAGGTGAAATGGACTGAACATTTTCGGCCTTGACAGTGAAGCGAAAACTAGTTTCTTTTCAGGTAAACTACCCTTTCTGTTTATCATACGACAAAATTTTACCAAGAAAAGTTGTTCAGAATAATAAATTATGGCCCTATACAACATTTCAGGAAGTTCTACCTACTTAGATCAAACCGTTTTAATAAATACAATTTTAACGGTTTAATTTAAGTCATATTTCTTTCTGAAATTTTTTATCTGAATTGATGAATTTTATGCGTACCTTGCATTTACAAGCTTATTTTTGAATATTTCTCAATGCTCTCTCAAAGCTTATGTTTTTGGATTCAGGTGTCAAATTAATCACGAAATTATTTTTAACAAATGCTACAGCAATTGTTTAACCCTTGTGTCTATGCGAAATTTTCTATACGCTAGTCTATACCCGGGGGAACCCGGGTACCTACGACCATTTTAGATGAATGCTCAGTATTTATAATGTTTATAAATGTTTTTCTACTAAATTAGCCATTGAATGTATGATCGGCAAGCAATTGCTAACTACTGCGACAGCTACTAATTCAGGATGATCAAATCGAGATCCCACTGGACGTCTAAAAGTGGTTGGAAATTGCTATCTATGTCTATCTATGGAGAACAAAAGGCGCCTCAAAACACAAAATTTATGTGACACTTGTGAGCGCGCCTCATGAAATGAACAAGAAATAGTTATAAATAAATGTCAACAATGTAATTGAACTTATTATATGTGTGTTTCTAATATATTTGGGTATTCATTTTTTTAGTTTTATTATATGGTTACCCATGTACCACGGGTATAGACTTAAAGGTGTTTTAACTTTACACTAAAATTTTAAATAACCTAATTGATATTTTTGAAAGATAATAGTGCAAATCGAATGTACTTGAACTATTTGAGGATAAACTAAACGATAGCTGCAAACTTTAATGAGAAATGTAAAATTAATTACAACTACATGAAAATGTGGACACACCGGACAAAACAGTTAATTGGTGAATAGTTTGTAATTGGTACATATATTAGTGAAGAAATATATATTCTGATACATTTAAAAATTGTGTAGTTGTATTCTCTGACCCCAAATATGTATATTTAGATACCAAGTTTGTGATCCTAAGTGATTTAGAAGTCGAGATAGTGATAATATACTTATATCTAAAAATGGCAGTTATAAAATCCAAGATGGCCGATGGTTGCTATCAAAAATTGAAAGCTAAGTACCAAAGTAGTACCTGGAAAAAATTGGTGTTTTTAACCGGTGTGTCCACATTAACGCGAAATTCGACCTTAAGCTGCCCCATCTCATACGCACTGTTTCATAAGAGTAGCCCAATATTTCTGAAATTTTGCAGTGGGCTATAATTTTGCACTCTGAAAAACTTTTTGTAATAACATTTTTCTGTAATCTGAACGGATAATTTACTTTATCGTAATTCTTTCTAATAAACACTCGGCTTCCTCAGCTTCTTGCTTCAAAACATTAGAACGCCGACATCTCAGAGGGACTTTTAAGGGATCGCTTCTAGGACACCAAGGAACATTTCTGTCAAAAATCAAGACTACATTATTTTTCTTAGGTTTCCCTTAAAATTTGTCTAATATGCCTGGATTTATAAGGTCCGGACGTATTTAATGATAAACATTTCCAAGCAAATGATCAATGGTGTACGCTCAATATTGATAAAAATTTAGTAAAGATTGTCGACACTAACATCAATTCTTCTTTGACTTTTCAATTTCGACAATGATTGTAGTGAATACATATGCCTTATTGCTTTATATCAAAAATGTTTGCAGTAATGTTTTAAAATTAACTATTAAAATATCTCCAAGTATGTCATAGTTTTAATCGTGCTTAAATAATTGAGTAATTATTCCTCTGTTACTGTATTGTAATTTATATTTATTTCTGTTTCACACTTGTAAATCTGATATTAGAAATTTACCACCTACTAAGGATTCTTTTTACCAACACATTTTGAGAGCTACGTATCAAATAACTATTTGGAAAAATGCGACTACGATAAATCCAGAAATTCGCAATCCAATTAATTTTGGTTGGAACTTGAAGGCTAATGTGCTTATTTCAAGTTTAATAACTAAGTGTTCGTCCCAATG
>CALNHX010005289.1:0-109768 GCA_940337035.1 Agriotes lineatus
GGAATCCCGCTGGCTGAAGTCTTTATTCCTAACCTTTGAACAAGTTTCCAACCAGGACCCCCTAATATTGTTTTGGATGCGCCTGTATCCAATAAACCTTGAAGTTGGATTCCCATAATGTCCACCCTTAAACATGGGCGATCGTCCCCTTCTCGCTGGGCGAAAATATAGTCTAAGACAGCAGCGACTTCATTGGATCGTATGACCGACTTCGTAGAATTGTTAGAGCACAGTTCTCAGTCCCTTACTGCGCCCTTTGGCCGTTTTCCGAACACCTAGGACAATTGCGGATTGTCACATCAGGATGTCCACAATTAAAGCAGTGTCTTGTCATGGGAGATGTACACTGGTTCGCTCGGTGTCCTGTATTTCTACAATCCCAACAGGTAATGGCTGACAGTGGCACTGAAGTATCGCCGAAGTGGATTTCATAGATTGATATGTTGTAGGTGGAATTTAGCTAGAAAAATAAATTAATGAAGATGGCTCATTCAGAGAACAGATCTGAAAATGTTTCTTCCCACTCCTGTGCACGCCTAAGTCAGGTTCTAACATTTGTCCAGGATTTAATGGTGGGGCTTTAAACTTCTTGGAAGCACTTGTGCTTCCTCCAAAACCATACAGACTCGAATCAACTCGTCAATAGTGTAACAAGGGTGCAAAGCCAACTGAGTGGTCAAATAAAGTTGGGAGATTTCTTCTGATATGTTGCACACGAGTAATTTCGGAAGGACGTCTAGGCAGCCTACTGAAGAGATTTTCCATAATAGCGATATAAACTGTAACCTTCTCACTGACATGTTGAGTACGCTGTCGAATCTCGTCCCATAAATTGTTCTCGTAATCATGTGGCAGGAAAGTAGTTTTTAATTTATCTACCAACTCGTCCCAGGTAGAAATAGTATGTCGAACTGCCCTGTACCAATGTAAGACATCACCGGTAAAAATCTCTACGGCAGCTCGAAATAATTGTCGTTTGTCGATCCTATGAGCAATGCGCAACTCTTCCACTCTCACAAGGAAACTTGTCAGGCTAATCGATGTTCCATCATAGTGGAGATTCCATTTACTTAGAGGAATATAGTTCTTGTGACGATAGCCATCTGAAGTGGAAGGACTGGCGGAGGTATGTATAGGCATGGTTTCCCAATTAAGCTTACGAAGTTTTTCAGGTAAAGCGGATCCACATCCAAATAGTTGTAGATTGGGTTTCATAGTCGAGGATGGATTGCCTGGCGGTTCCATTAAGAACTGGCGTTCTTCTTCGTTCTCACAGATGGTATTCACTCGATCTCCTGGATGGGAAGTTAAGCTCAGAAATTTTCTCCATTAGGTTGAATTCGTGAAGCAAATGTAACATGATGATCCAATTTAGGGGAGGAAAATACTTCAGCATGACTAATTTCGTGATCGATTAATTGCTCAACTCGAGTATTTGAAGCAGCGTTAGCGTCCAGTCGTGGGATAGTATCATCCATAATAGAAGTCGATGGTTGTTGCTATTGACATTTCGAGATGGCGTTGATACGTTGATGTTACTTGCAGTCGGATGTTGTAAGTAGACCTGATTCAAAGCCCTGGCTAATTCATTGCTGAAAGTGAGTAACCTCGTTTTTTTTAATTTCTGACTCCTCATTAGTTTCACTAACTTGATGTAGACGTGCTTGTACATGGACCAACCGAGAACGGATTCTCAAAGCTTCATTGTCTCGATTAGTACAGTCGAATTCTTGACTCGTAACCCATCGCTCTTGCAACTTATCCTGGTGGAATCTGTTTTATTAACTTCGATCACCAAATCGATACTAAGGCAGAATAAAATATCAAATAAAAATCAAGTATCGGTAAACACCACAGTATTCTAAGGAAAATAATCACCTCAAAAGAAAACTACTCAGTTAATACAATGCAACAAATGTAATGTACTCACCAAACGATTAATAAATAAATGAAATAATACATCATACTAATTTATTTCAAAACCGCCAATGAAATCATGAAATATGCCGATCAAGCAAAATAAACAATAAAGTGAAATTGAATTTGAACGAGTCGCTCACTCGTTACAACCTGAAAGAAAATATAAAACGCAAGTAAGTTACCTGAATTTATACTTATCATGTAATAATAAATTAATTCATCCTTCAACATTTTCGGTACGCAAACGCCTGATGGGTTAAAGGCCTTCAACTACCAAAGCGCAAAATCAAGGAAATCACATATAATTGTGTTATTTAATAATACTGCTTGCGAGTCATTCACAATTCAAGTGGACATGAGGTCGTTAAAAATTCGACTTAGTTCAAATTCGACGCATAAAGAGTCGCCCGAAATATGGCAACTAGAATTTAAAAAGCTTATTTACCTTCTTTTACCACATTCTAAAAGTTAATTGTATTTCATAAACGGTAAATATGTAATCAATTAGCAAGAAAAGAACTGAAATTTAGGTGGGTACATCAATTATCTAATCCAAATATATATAACTTGTAAAGATTCCAGGTTACACAGTAATTCGTTAATAAAACTTTACTCATAACCTCAAATAAAATTGAAAAGAATCAACCGCTCAAATAGGAAGTCAGGTAAGCACACGCAATTGAATCAGATAGAGCAGTCAAAAACGACGCACCTGGGCAGATCGCAGCAGAATAAAATAGATCTGACCTGACACGTTTCGAAGCGACAGCTGATCCCAACTGGTAGTGATGAAGCGTTGAAAATCGGTAGCCAATTCAACAGGAAGGGTAGGGAGCAGCGGCAGCCCCAGTGGATGGCCCACAGTTTGCTTACAAGCTTCCGAAGAGGGTAGAAGCAACCAATGGAAGAAAGGTAGTCCCAGTGGATGGCCCACAGCTTACTTGGGAGCTTCCGAGGAAGGTGGCAGCAACCGTCCGCCAAAACGATAGCTCGGGATGCCTGTCACGTTGAAGGGGAGCTCCAGACGATTGAACGCAACACTGCTGTTGCGGCCGGTGATTATAGGGTAGCTGGATGCCCGATGAATTAGCCCAGTAACCAGATTAAGCTGAACGTGGTAGGTGGTGGCTTCAAATTTTACGTTAGTATGCAGATCTGGTATTTCTACCACGATGTAACCGTAGTCTTTATTACAGTGAATAATTGGTAGCCTTGAGGCTTTAGAGGGGCTCTTAGTTTACCCCAAGTTCCTCGTTGGAATGATTCTTCTCATGCGACAACATGTACTCCGCAATTATCGCAAAATGGCTACTTTCACCTGGGATAATTCCAAAATAATATACCCATAAGGTCCACAAGTAAAGTATAACACCAAAACAATTCAAAGGAAATAATTAATCCATATTTAATATATGATGTTCAAAGCACCAACTCAGGACTTGCCTTTTTCTCTTTGATGCTGTCACCAAAAAAACCGGAAACAGGCCCTTGTTTTCCAAAAATCTGCCTTTTATCTGTCATAGCCAACAAATTCTGAACGTTTGAAAAAGAGGATATGCAACCTTCCATACACAACCGCAACCAAAGTAGACTATAAAGATAGGCGAATATTCTCACAATATATCTTGCTGAGAATTTAAAATGACAATCTTCTTTTTCGTAGTTTTTATCTTTTAACATCTGATTTATTTAGCAAATATTGGATTTTCCGAGCAATGGGAATCTGGCTTGTAACTCAAACCCACCCTGCAGAATCGTTTTTTTTAAATTTAAATTACCCAATGGATTAATGAAATCCCAACCGGTTGTCTTTTAGCACAAAGTTTCTTCATTAAAGCAAGTTCATCAAGGCTGACAACACTAATTGACAGTCGAGAATGTCCAGTAAAAACTTTTTTTAACATTGAAAATGTTTAACGAATTGGAGGTGTGACGCTAGAACGGGGCTCCAGAAGCGATTTGTAGGACGCTTGGAAAATGCGCAGTTTTTGCGAATCTGTGCAAGCTGTGCGTATTGCAGGTGAATGTTGTTGGTGTCATTTTGAAGATCTCGTCAAGGACGAACTTTCTGCAGAGGTTTGTCAGGCCATTTTTAAATTCAATAGGTATGTGACCATTTGGAGCAGTTTCAGTACAAAGTTGACGAGTTGGCCTGTATATAGGTTCCTTTTCAGTCATATTTTATCGTACAACCCTTCAGATTTTTGCATCTAACAATTCTAAAGGTAACACGCACGTAACTTTTGATTTTCTAAAAAGGTTCAGCGGAACCGCTCTAATCTTTGTGCCGCCGTATGCGCAGCTGTTTTTGTCTAGTCGCGTTTAAGGGCGCTTGGTTACAGCATTTTCAAAACACAGTTAATGGGAGCAAGCAGAGTATCTTCCTAAATAATTTTAACATCTGTCGCACTCTACCGATAGCGAGCCGTCGAGCTTGTTGCGAGATGCGATGTAATTGGCTGCACCTGGCAAGCGCGAGGCAGGCAGCGAGCGCGAGAAGGTGGTTTGTTGTTTTTTCGAGCAGAAGGCTCTTGGCGGGCGGTGTAAGTGACAGGGTGTGCTTCTGGGTGCTTCTGTCGTGTCTTTATCGATGGCCTATGCCGCTCGTTAACGTTCCGAAAGCCTGTTTGGCTAATTGTTCCGGTTTCTTGATCGGGATCTCGTCTCACGAGTGGGCTATCTAACGGCCTCGCATTTTTTTGTGGTCGCCTAGGCGGGCGTTGCACACTTCTTCCCGAATAAATCGGGGATCCAATGGACATAGCAAATTCCCACCCACGCCACGTCAACCGGCAGCTGTAGAGATTGGTGCACGACAGCCCACAGCAATTACCGCTCACGCAACAAGGCCAAGCCGCCTAATAAAGAGTATTGTGCTCTCCTATATTTTTGCATTAATCATTCATGTTTTACAACCAGCCGGTCCATTTGAATATGTTAAATTAAGCGTACTTGTTATCCGCCACCTAATTAAGGCGTTGTGCGCTATTTTCCAAATTAATCCTTTGTGATACAATCCCGGCTATATTTTTGGCATTAATCGTTCATGTTTTACGGCCAGCCGGCCCATTTGAATATGTTAAATTAAGCGTACTTGTTATCCACCGCCTAATTAAGGCGTTGTGAGCTATTTTCCGAATTAATCCTTTGTTAGACATGCACGGCTATATTTTTGACATTAATCATTCATTTTTTACGGCCAGCCGGTCCATTTGAATATGTTAAATTAAGCGTACTTGTTATCCACCGCCTAATTAAGGCGTTGTACGCTATTTTCCAAATTAATCCTTTGTGATACAAGCCCGGCTATATTTTTGGCATTAATCATTCGTTTTACGGCCAGTCGGCCCATTTGAATATGTTAAATTAAGCGTACTTGTTATCCACCGCCTAATTAAGGCGTTGTGCGCTATTTTACAAATTAATCCTTTGTATTATAAGCCCGGCTATATTCTCGAATTATGTTCATCTTTTACTGTCAACCGGCGACGCATACGTTGAATTATTCGTCAGTGTGAAAGGGTTATTTGCAGTTGAGGCGTCCCCAGCTTGGCCTACTTTTGGGTCTAAATTCTAAGTATATTGTGTACACTGACCACGTCGTTATTGCTGTACGTTATGACCATGAACTTGGTCCAATAGATCTGTTTACTGAATTTAACTTATGATTTTCCCTTTGTACTTGTGCATGCTTAGTTACAGGGTGACTCAGTCACTGTGTCAAGATTGATGTAAGGTGAGGCCTGGGAGCGGTTTATAAGTGTAGCAGGTAGGTCAACGCGCTTGTCGCTGCACTGTTGGAAGGCCAGAGTTTATACTTGAGTACCCTGCCCCGTTTGGCCTTCAAGGTTCAGTTAAGCGTGGGTATCCCCGATTGAATTTTGTGGCGCCTATTTATTTTGTAACACCCTATACACACCGTCACGCTTGCCCTGTTTTGTATCGTTTCTTGGACCACGCCCATCTCCCTGAGCGTATCAAGCCGTGGCCTTTAGCCTGTTTTGTGAGATTTTCAGGGTAAGTGGTGACAATTCCGGACTGGTCGAAGCAAAGGGGCACTCCCCCAACCTAGAGTGTCCCTAGAATCATTTGATACTGTAACAGGTTATCAAAATGTAAGATTCGTGGGGGCGAAAATACGGGGGTTAAAACAACTTTTTGCACACGAAAGCGTTCGGTGCTGTTACATGGCATACTTTTTGAGAGATCCAAATGTGAGTTGGGGCTTGTTGGAAAGAGGATGAACCAGCGCTCATCGTACTGGCTGCTTTTGGGGTCTGCGATAAACGGGGGCGAAGTTACAGGCGTATAAAGCTGAGGTGAGTTTGTGGCAAATTGGATGTTCGCATAAACAGGGGGAAAGAAATAAATGTCGAATTTTATTGTTGGCAGTGTGTGGACGAATCTGTGGGGTTTAAAACTTTTGCGGCTCAGGTGGATTTGGGGGTTGCAAAATGGGGAAAACTGTTATAATTATCAGAAAAAACTTAAAATTAATATTTGGTGACGTTCGCAGTTTGGAGACTTTATACTGGTTGATTGTATTTTTTAAGAGAATTTGAGATGTGGGAGTGTTGCGGCCCAGATGGATTTAGGGGTTGCAAAATGGGGAAAACGTTATAATTATCAGAAAACCTTTAAAATCAATATTTGCGTGGAATTTGCTGTTTGGAGGCTTTCTGCTGGTCGATCGCAGTTTTTAAGATAATTCAGGGTTGTTCGGATTTTTTTTCCTTTATTCCTCAATTTTTGAATGAGGAAAATGTACAATTTTATTTGCTTCTCGCCCCTTGTGAAATTGTAAATCTGCAAGTATATATTACATAGTATGATGCTAACGGAATGTCGGATTGTATTTTTCTCTAACATGAATATTTCGTGGGGATGTCATTGCCGCGCTACACTTTTTGGTATAGTCGTAGACGGCCATTGGCAGCATTGGGATGTAGTGTCAGCTGTTTGTACTAAAACTTAACAAGTGATTGTAATAGAATGAAAAAAAAATTGGTGGGGACTTTCAAAATATAAATACATATACATATGTATATCTACGGAAAATGCAAAGTTACTTAATTTAGATGATGTACAAGCTCCTAATCCACAAATTCGTTTAAAATGTAGTTATTAAACAATTAACACAAAACTAAAGATACGTATTGGCTAAACAACTCCAAGATCCATTCGCATCTAATCCCCTTTTTACACTGCCCCGTTCCTCCTAATAAAGGCAGTAACATCTTTACTCCAGTTATATTTGCTATTAAAGAACGTTTCAGGAGTAAACAAAATAAACTATGAACAATAACATGTGGAGCCGCCGAGTGGATGGCTTGTAATTCTTAGAACTCCTTCAAAACAATTTGCAGAAGATGCTGAGAAGGTTCAAACTTATATTACTTAATCATCTGCTAAGCAGTAGAATTTCGCAGGTATTTTTGCCATTATGTCTTTATTAAAATCTTTTTTCTTGATACGTCATAGAAATTGCCGGTTTTATAAATACTCGGGGCATTACTGGTGTTACTTTTCATTGCTGTTATGTCTACAAGCAGCATAATGTTTTTATCTTAAATACCGATTTTAAATACAGTAGTGGCAGATTTGAGAAATAGTACCTAACATTGGAAGCTAGTAATCGAGTTTGCATGTACTTATCGGAGCTAGGTATTGTATTTCGGGGACAGACATTTATACGCATTTGTAAGTATAACAAACAAACGTAATTATAGCCTCCGGATGCGTCATGCCGTATGCTCCAGGAATTACTGGCATCCTACCTATTTCTTAAACATGGATGTATCGTACCTATACATAACACATCCCTATGTTATTCTACTTTTCGTTGTTGTACTGTGCGGATGTCGTTGATTTGTGTGTTTCAGATTTTGCAAATTTTATGCCAGACTTGAAAATTAGCCAAGTTCCTATTCAATGCATTAACGAAGGTTGATAAATTGCAACTTCTGTAAATTTTTAATTTAGAATTTATACCAGTTCAACAATATAATTGTTATTCGTGGTAGTGTTGAACGAATAAAACAAAATAACTAGAATTACCGAGTATCAGAAGGTAAGTAACACTTATTCTAAATTGTAAATTATTATTTAGGTAGTGTCACGCTTAATTTCTCTATTGAGAAAGTTCTTCATCAGTAGCATTAAAATTCAAAATATTATTTTCTTAGACATTCTTATTTCAGCACAAAGTTTCGTCATTAAAGAAAGTTCTTCAAGACTGGAAATACTAATAGACAGTCGGGAATGTTCAGGAAAAATGTAAGGCACGATTTTTGCGGTAGTTTAAACCTTCCAGTTTCGTTGCAATTAAATTGTGTTTTTATTGGCGATCCATAGGTCACCATTTGCCGTTAGCTGAATTGATCAAGCCGTCATTAATGGTTCGCTCCATTAAATCCGAAAAAAGCTGTGATTGTTTTTTAAAGCCAAATCAGTATTTATACAGTTCATTTACTCGTTAAGTGCATTATATGCTTTCCCATGTTTGCACACTTGCATTTCTGAATTTATTTTCTGCTAATTTTTTCACGTCATCTAATTTGAATGTCGTGTTTTTCGCAGCAACATAATACTTTGCTAACGCCCATATTTTTGCAAACGGGTTTAGTACCGAATGGTAATTGTAGGATTAAATAACCCTGTTTGGCTAATGCTTATTAATCACACAACTTTTATGTAATTTATTTTATTATATAATTCTGTTTCATTCAACTCCATGACTAAAACTGATTTTTTTTCAAGATGTGGCAATAATTTTTCTTTCAGAGATCAATTTAATGGTTCATTTTATCATAGTAATCACCTGTCTTAAGTCTTGATTTAAACATCAGGCATTTGGTACCAAACCCGTTTTACTTCTGGCATGAAAAATAATAATCAATTATTGCCCTTTACTGACAGGGCATTTTAAACAGTTGTTGGCACCATCATCCCAACATTTTAAAACAGTGTGAGAACTATGCAAGTACGTTTAATCAGTATACACAATATTTCTGTCTTCAACATTATATTTTCTTAAAATTCAATTGGATTTGTTCAAATTTCTCTCTTCTCTATTAGAATTTGTCTATTGTATTGACATATTCTCTATCGGAAACTCAGTCTATTTAGCAATCGCTCAAACAAACGTAACTTTCCTCTTCATTTTCTACAGTTTCGAACACAGCTTTCATTACAGGTCTCTTTTTCATTTCCTGCTCTTGCCTATGAACTACTTTCTCGAAGTTACGTCTATGGTGTTTTTTTGTTGCAGGTAACTGAAGGTGAACCTTTCAGGCCTCCTACATTTAGCAAATGCATTTTAATAGAAGGAGTTGTCAAGTGTGAAGAACAGGCTTTAGAGTTAGAGTAATTTAACCCTCTTTAGTTTTATTTCTTCACTTATTTAATACGGTCTCTTTTAAATCAAATTGCACCTATTCAGATGGTTACAACTCCAAACCCAAATGTTAAAACAGAAGATATAGATATTTCAATGGGTATTATTCCTACAGAAGCCTTGGAAATTCGTAATGCACTTTTAAAACAGAAATATATTAATATGGAAGACCCTTCTGAAGGTCTAAATTTTGCTAGTACTCTCACTGACTGTGAAATGACTTTAGTCATTGATAACCAGAGTGATATGCAAGTAAATTGTAATGATGTTGAAAATAGCCCCCTTTACAGTGAAATGGAAACCAATGTAGGTGTTGCCGATACTGAAAATGTAAAATATTATGCAACAGAGGAAGTTGTCGGTGATTTACAATATACCGAGCCACTAGTGGAGATGGAAAATCCAGTGCTAGGATCAGCACCTGCAACAGAAATGGGTTAATGAGTTAACAAAGCTCAGTAAAGATGCACATGTAAGCCCTGCTGCAGAGAACGAAACTGAGGATCTAGCGGTTACTCAGTATTAGTTTACGTACAAATTAATATATTGTAGTATAACATAATATTAATATATTGTAGTATAACATAATATTAATAGATGTAGTGTAGAAATAATAAGTTTACAACAGTTGTATGTGTTGTATTAATATATTATTTCTGAAATTCAATTTATTTGTTGTTTCATAGTAATTAGGAAACTTGCAATTTTTTTTATTAATAAGAGCAGTGTGGCTAAATTCAATACTTTAGTGGAATATTGTAATTGTGTGGGGAAAAACAATCGTACATTTTTTGTATAATTGATACACAAGTAGGTGTTGAGTACGACCATATGAACGACAGTCCCTTGGGGAATTTAAACTGTAGCCCCTTGCAAGGACATAGGTATTCATAATATATTTGATTTGAGCAAAACATGAAAATTGAAAATTTTTGAGTGAAAAAGCAAAACCTTACACTCTTAACTGAAAAAACGTTTTTATTAGAACTTAAATCTTACAAAAACCAAGTAACTTAATAGCAAAATTTATTACTGTACGGAGTTCTAACACTCTAGACCAGTGGTCGCCAACCTCTTCAATGTGTTGAGCTACTTGTTAATTTTGGAATAAACAGCGAGCTACCCACACGGAAGCCACGTAACGCAACGTAAATGAAATAATCCACAGTTAATTTATCATTATATGTATTTATTTTACTATTTATTTAACTGGTAATACATAATACATAGGTACTAATAATAACTACATTCCTACCTACCAAACGAAGTTGTTTGAAAAATAAACACAAACTTTTATCCAGCCACAACGGCATGTCACGTAAGATTTAAAAATAGTTAATAATAACAACAAAAAAGTAACGCACTATCATGAACATAAACATTGAAAAATAAAAAAGCACGTTCAATGAGAAGGCTGACACTCAGACTCATCGATAATTTTTTTAATGTTTGCAGTATAATTTGATACAGCCATTCGAATACAATTATCCAAATGTTCATCTGTAAGTCGATTGCGATATTTGTTCTTAATAAACTTTTTTAAACATTTCTGTTGCAGCGAATGTCTTCGCCAAAGTTCTGCATAACACAAGTTGCAAACTGTTGGATATCAATTTCCATAAAGGGTGAAACAACAAACTGCGCTACTAAAGCCATTTCGTTGAAATCCTTAAAACGATTTTTGAAGTTATTCTTCAGGGTAGAAACTATTTCTACATGATATTTGCTGTCATAGGGTTCTAATGGATTTTGAGATATTTTTTCTGAAAGAATAGGAAAATGCTTGGCATCGCTGTTAATTAGGTTTTGTTCCCAAAACTCCAGCTTTTTGATAAATGCTTTTATATCAGAAATCATTTCTGCTAGTTCTTTGTCTCTCCCCTGAAGCTGCAAATTAAGTTCGTTTAATTTCTCGGTAATGTCCACGAGAAAACCAAAATCTCTAAGCCAGATTGAATTTTCTAGTTCCGGAGTCGGTTCATCGCGTTTTTTGAAAAATTGAACTATGCCAGATAGGACATCATTAAAACGTTTCAGCACCCGTCCTCTACTTAACCATCGGACTTCAGAGTGAAGGAGTAGGTCCCCGTATTGACAGTCAACTTCATCGGCCAAGGTTTTGAATAATCTTCTTTGTAACGCTTGAGCTCTAATCTTGTTCACAATTTTTACCACCAGTTTCATAACGTTGTTTAGTTTCAGGAAATTTCCACATAATGCTTCCTGATGGATAATGCAGTGGTAAGAGAGAAATTGCGGAAAAGTTTCATCTTTACGACATAACGCCACCAGACCCTTATCAAAACCCACCATAGCTGGAGCGCCATCGGTTGTCAAGCCTACCATTTTCGATATTGGAATTTTCTCGGAAGAAATAATATTTTTTAAATGAGAAAACAACTCCTGTCCAGTAGAGTGTCCTTTCAGTGGAATAAACTTCAAAAGATCTTCTTTAATCGTAAAATCACTAAAAACCATCCTGACGAACACGGCCATCTGGACAGTGTCAACGACATCTGTTGATTCATCCAGTTGAAGTGAAAAATAAACACAGTTATCTAAGTCAGTTCTTAACTGTAAAAAAATATCATTGCTCATTACTTCTACACGTCTCATCACTGTATTAGCAGAAAGTTGCATAGATTTTATAGCTGAAACTATCTCGTCTTTGTTTCTAAAGTTGGCAAATAACGAGTCAGCAGCTTCTAAAAACGCCTGTTTTATCATTTCCCCGTCTTCATAAGGTTTCTTTTTTTGTGCAATTATCTGGGACACACGGTACGATGCTTCAGTTGCAGCCTTATTTTTGTCGATTGTTCTTAAAAATATTGATTGTTGTCCAATTAACTGCTTTTTTAACTGTTTCAGTTTCTCCTTTCTGGCGGCAGAATGTAGTGGGAATGATTTTTCAAAATTAGAATGTACAGTTTTATGATGTCTCTCAATATTTCCTTTTTTAGCAACGGAGACCGAAGTATTACATAACAAACACACATTTTTATCTTTAACTTCTGTAAAAAAGTATTGTTCTTCCCATTCCGAATGAAAGTGGTATGTCTTTACCTTCTTACAACTGCTTGCCATAATATTATTTTTTGCTGTTCACTACTAACCCAACCGCTGGACGTTGGTTACGCGTTCAGTTTTAAACTAAGCGCAATGTCGCCGCGCCGTGCGTATTTATCCCGTTCAAAGCAATCCAGATCGTTCTCGAACACTAACGCACTGGTCCGGCTGGTCGGTTCTAGCCGATTCTAGCCGATTCTAGCTTGATGGCGTCAGCGGCAGATCGCTCGCCGCAACGTTGCCGCTGTTTATGTTTAATATTATGACAATTAGATTTTTTTGTGGAATTTTAGGAAGCTTCTCTGATTTTGTATTTTTTAAATTAAAATCGTTGTGAGAGCTACCAGAATTGCCCCCGCGAGCTACCGGTAGCTCGCGATCGACAGGTTGGCGACCACTGCTCTAGACATATTTGTGGTTGATCAGATCACCTATCGCAGTATGTGTATACCAATTTTGCTCGTTTTCTAGCAGTCTCACAACCTTTTTTCGTAATATTGGCATAAAGAAATAAAATTGCAACCGTCACAGAAATATGCTCAGACTCTTTTGCAAGGTGGCAGGTACACGCTACTCATAAGACCTGCATAATTTGCAAAACGGAACATTCAAATGCGAACGCATTTAACAGAGGAATTGCTTACTGGGAAAAACCAACAATTACGATGTAAAGATCAAAAGTAACCGATTAATGGCTTGAAAGCTTAGCTGGGAAGGAATAAGAAGTTTTCATGGGAGTCCGATATGAATTTGTGAATGGGTCACACCTCGGCCGCTTGATCCACGATTTGTGCATCTTTTCAAACCACAAATCAAAATGTGGAAATTATACTATTGACGAAACTTTATTCAAACTGAAAACTATGTGACTGTGCTCCAGCCGCCCCTGAAATGGAGGTCATATTCTAAATTGTAAATCATCAAATTGTTAATTCATTTTTCTAATATTTTAACCAGCCATTTTGCGTTCGTAATTAACAGACTGGTGCGCCTATCCTGCCTCCAACAACAAAAGGTTTGAATTATAAATTATTTTACTAACTCTCTCGATGTCCTTTCCAATTTGGATCTCAGTTTAAGGGGAATGCCGAAAATAATATAATTGAACTAGATTTGTAGCCGCGAGCTACATAAATTATCATGTAGGGCCTTCATTCAGCCTACATATTTGTTGTCGATTGAAGATACTACTGGGATTCTTCTTCTTTTGGTGGTGCTAGTTGCATGCTGCACTGAGACTTATTATTGGTTCATTGTGCTTCCCACCTAAACTTGCTATGGGTCTCGTTCAAAGAGGCCGGATTCCACCGTGAAGCAAAGGGTCCTACCCATAGGAACGTCCCTTATTACCTGGGGTTCCACTAGGGCGGCTCCAAAATGTTTGTCTCAGTGCTAAGAGAGCTACATTGACATAAAACATGAATTGAGGTTTCTTCCCCCAATTGGCACTTCCTACAGATGGCATCATTTGCGATTCCAATTGTAAATAAGTGCTTCTGTAGGTGACTATGTCCTGCTAATAGGCCAGCCACGATTCTGATATTTTTCCTTCTCATTGACAGGAGAGAGGAGGTGTTACTAGGCGACATTTTCCCAATAAAAAGTTTCGCCTGACGCAGCTTCTTCGTTATGTTTTATTTCACTATGGTCTTGTACTCATAGTAATTTGGCCCAGTTTTTTGTACCGAGTATCTGGCAACATTCCAGAACCAACCTAGAGCTGATCATGGGCGAATACAGTGCTCTTAGTGCTGCGTGACTGTGCAAATATAGATATACAGATGGGAGTATCCCCTTTTAATGTTCTCCTGGGCACAGGTTAAGATGGCAATTACCTCCGCCTGGAATATGGTAGCGTACTTTTCAAAGACAACGGTGAGTTTGACTCTCGGCCTATAGCCGAAAATGCCAGCAGCAGATCCCCCGCCATCCTAAAGTCGTTTGTATACCGGAGAAGACCCTCTGAAGTAAGGAGATGCTGTTGCCACCAATCGTTTCTATCAGGAATGAGTACCTGAAATCCTTTGTGGAGCGGAGAAATGAAATCGCTCCTTGTGAGAAGTTCTGGGACCTTCTCAAAATGTTGGATGACCCCTGAGTGTTCCCCTTGCTCCCCTTTTATGCCCCACATCTGTCCCTGGCTAAGTCTGTAGGCTGACTTTCTAGTCTCAGCCTGAATGATTAATTGAAGAGGCGGGAGTCCCAGAAGCACCTCCAGAGCTGCCATGGGAGCAGTGCGCATTACTCCTGTTATATCTAAACAGGCCAATCTCTGCAGTCTATTGAGGCTATTTCTGATTGTTGCCTTGCTAGTTGCCAGCCACCAAACCAGATTCAATTCTCTTTGTTTTGGTGAAAGTGACAAGGTCTGCTTTCGTAGGATTAGTCCTGAGCCCTTGCCTTATACACCATTTTTGTACAGTAATGAGGGCTTCTTGCATGACCTCACTTATTATGGCAGCAAACTTTCCAAGTGTTAATATTGCAAGGTCATCAGCATAACCTAGCACAATGATACCTTTTACAGAGAGATACATGAGTAGCCCGTTCACGACCAAACACCGTAACATTGGGGACAAGACTCCTCCTTCAGGGGAGCTGCTAGTGACAGTTGCTCTAATGGAGAACTCGTCTATTGAGACAATTACCTGTCGGGTGCACAGCATGGAACCAATCCACCCTATCAACGAGGATTTGATCCCGTGCTTTTCGGCCGCTGCACAGATAGAGTCAAAGGAGGTATTATCAAACGTCCCTTCAATGTCTAGAAATACATCATGCGAGAGCTTTTTATGGCGCAGGGTTTTCTCTGTCTTGGAGACGATCGCATGGAGTGCCATCTCAACTCACCTGCCTTGTTGGTATTGTGATGGGTGTAGCGGAAAAGCAACAAATTCTCCATCTGTAATGTACTTCTCGACCAGTCTTTCCTGCACTTTTAACAGGAAGGAAGTCAGACTGATAGGTCTAAAGTCTTTCTCAGTATCATGCATTGCACTTTTCGCTTTGGGTAAGAAAATTAATTTGACCGTCCTCCAGGGCACAGGAATGTGTCCTAGGGACAGGCTAGTATGGAAAATGTTATAAAGGGGCCGTAACAGAACCCCCATTCAATGCTGTAGCAGGGCAGGAAAGATTTCGTCAGCACCAGCTCCCTTATATGGTTCAAAGGTGAACAGTTCAGCAAAAACTTTTTTTTAAATTTACACCAGTTCAACAAAATAATTGTTATTCATGGTAGTGAATAAAACAAAATAACTACAATTGCAGAGTATCATAAAGGTAAGCAACACTTCTAAATTGTCAATTATTATTTAGGTATCGTCACGCTTCATTCCTCTATTGAGAAAGTTCTTCATCACTAGCATTAAAATTCAAAATATTATTTTCTTCAACATTCATATGTTAGCACAAGGATTAGTCATTAAAGAAAGTTTTTCAAGACTGGAAACACTAATAATAGACATTCGGAAATGTTCAGCAAAAACGTAAGGCACGATTTTTGCGGTAGTTTAAATCTTCCAGTTTCGTTGCAATTAAAATGACTATTTATTGGCGATCCATAATTTAAGGGTCACAATTTGTCGTTATCTGAGTTGATCATGCCGTCATTAATGGTTCGCTCCATTAAAACCGCAAAAAGTTGAGCTTGTGTTTTTTTAAAGCTAAATCACTAAATCAGCATTTATAAAGTTCATTTACTCGTTAAGTAGATGATAATTTCGACTTCCAACTTCAGCTGCTGCGTTTGTTACAATTCTACACTTATTTTTTACTACAACAATCTTATTTAGCAACGTACGCTACAAACCCTATTTTTAAAACCATAAAGAGCGGGAAAATTTGAACCGCACAGTAGATGTTTATTAAACCGCTTAACAGATAGCGCCACTATCACCCACCCTGTTTTAATGCACGTGCAAAAACCGTCGCAAAAACTGAAACCGGGTAATAATTAATGTATAAACTTAAAAATATTAGTGACACTTCTCACTAGCCCCCTTTTGTACTGCAATAATTCAAAATGAAGTTAGTCCGGTAAGAGCAAGAACAATTTTTTCTAGTAACAAACCTAACCCCACTTTTCCTCAGGTTTTTAATGAAACTCAGCCACGAAACGGTTACGATGGAGCTTAAAAACGGAACGCAAGTCCGTGGGACCTTCGTGGGCGTGGACGTAGCCATGAACACGCATTTAAGTGCTGTTAAAGTTACTGCCAAGAACCGAAACACCATCTCGTTGGACACTTTAACTGTGCGCGGAAACAACATCAACTATTACATTTTACCTGATAGTTTACCGCTAGAAACCCTGCTAATCGACGACACGCCAAAACCCAACGCCAAGAAGAAGGGGGCTGCCCTTTCGGCCACTCGTGGCCGTGGCAGTGGTCGCGGAAGAGGCGGCCGTGGTCGCGGAAGAGGCGGCAGAGGTGGACTGCGTTTCAAAGGGCGAAACAGAGCTCGCCATTAAGTTATTACAGTCTGCTTTACTCCTTTATAAATTTACGTTGATCTGAGTTAGTCTCTGATCAATCAAAAAGTTATCAAAAATAGTTTTAAGTCATAATAGGTTATAGTACCAATTATTTTATTAGTTAATAAAGGAAGTTATAGAAAGTATACAAAGTTTATTAATAGTCTAAACTTACGATGAGTGCTTACAGCATGTATATTGCAAAAACCATGAAGGCTGTGAATGTAGCCTGCCTAAAGGATTGCCTGTTGTCTCCATGTAGCTTTGACAAGTGCTCTTTGTTGGTATTCCGGAGCAGACTTCATGGTGAGTAACTTTTTCAACCAAAAGTTGGTTTTTGGACAACTATTTGTTAGTTTAAAAAATAAAAAACCATTTCGTTACTTAAGAAAAAGCACGTTTTCAACTATTTTGACCAAATTTTTTATAATGTGCGCAGTCACCGGTAACAACAACATAGTTTTGGTTCAGTAATTTTATACAATAAAATTGCTGGTTACCTTAGTAACCAATACATACTTAGTGGAATCGATTTGATATATATTTTTGTGTTTTATTTACAAAAAAAATATGAACTAAAAACTGTAAAGTGTGATCCAGAACTACCCAACGAATTACTGAAATTTTCTGAAGGGCACAGGAATAAAACAAGAAATGCCACAGCAAAGCAGTTTTGAGAAAATTAAGGGCTTTGGAAAACCAGAAGGAAGATGCTACAGCTACAGCGCCTAAACTACATTAAATATCCAAAGTTTATTTATGGGGTTTGGTACAACTTTACCTGAGGAGTATTTCATCTCATTTAACCAAATCTCTATCCCTCGTAATAAGAGAGATCCCCATGTTGAGAATGAGTCTGTGGATACACTGTATATAGTTAAAAGGATCGGTCCTAAGATAGACCCCTGAAGGAAACCACGTGCGACATTGGCAAACATGGAAGTACTATTGGGCAAAACCACTCGGTGAGGCTTATTGGCTAAATAATTTTTATATATATTAACAGCAGTATCTTCTACGCCAATGTAATGCAATACGACCAATAAGATTTCATGATTCAAGCTTTCGAGAAATCTAATAACACCAACAATGTCAGCTCACCTCGATCAGTAGCTTTGTGTACATTATCTACAATGTCCAATAGTGCAGTAGCAGAGATATAGCCTGGTCTGAATCCCGACTGCTTGTTCAGTAATATATCGAACTCTTGAAGATGATTGCGCAACTGGAATGCAATAGCTTTCTCCAAAACTTTGGACAAATTTGCCAAAATTCTAATGGGTCTCAAGTCTTTGAAGGATGACGATGCTGCTGTTTTTTGAATAGGAATAACGTTTGCTTTTTTCCAACATTTGGGATATACCTAGTGAATGTGTTAAGCAGAAATTGATTACATGGGTGAATATAGGTAGTTAGTTAATTAGTCATTACCACTTTCACTTACAGTTAAACGTCTTGTGGTAATTTACACTTTAATCGTGTATGCATGCATGCCAAGTTCGTAATGAAGTTGATTGTTAGTAACGTACCAGGGGGCGTTTACTGATATCCTGAGTATTTTATTTTGTAGGGCTTCAATTCTATTTATGTTGACTTTCTATGTGTTTTTTCAAATTGTGCACCCGTAAAAGACTAATGGATGTATCAATGATTTATAGCGTGGAGTGACACATTTCGCTTTTAGTGAAGATTTTTGTTGGTCAGTGGATACATTTGCAGTAATCTAATGTGACCCTTCTTTAGCTTTTTGTTAATATGATACTTCCAGGTGAGGTGAGTATCCAAGTATATACCTAGGTACTTCACTGCTTCTGCAGAACTATTCCATGTTATGGTACTAATATTATCAATTGTTATGAACGATGGAGTATTAGTTCGTCTAAGGGTAAATATCTTTGCGGCGCATTTGCCATGATTTGCAGCTAAATTCCAATGCTTGAACCATCTCGCTATCGTGTTCGTGGCGATTTGAAGTTGTAGAATTGATTCTACTAGATTTTCATTCTTATTCAGCGAAACAATATATATATATTTTTTTTTTATGTAATGACCAGCAGGCAAGCACCACGTTGGGCGACCATTATTTTATGTAGCGATAGATCCACGTTGTGCTAGTCATTATTTATGCAACGGCTCAATGCTTGAGATGCATGTCTTATTTAGTATTAGCCCTACTATTTCTTTTCAAATCGATTATTTTCAATTTTACTTTTTAACTAAGTATTACAATGGAGACTCTCAGGGTGGTTCGCCAATCTAGTTATCTATTAGTTGAAATTCAAATTTTATTATAATTTTTGATTACTGAATGACATTAACTGTCAGCTTGACTTCTAAACTTAATCAAACCAAGAATTGACAAATATTCTTTCTAATAACATATCCTTTAATCAATTCACTCAAGTAAGTACTGTATTCTGTTTATTTCACTCTTTCTTTTATTGTTTGTTATTCAAAATGCTTTTATATGAAAAATTAAAACAAACCTGAACACTCCTCAAGCTTTCACTGCAAGTATCCAAAACTACAGCTCCCAATGTCCACAGCACCCGTTATTCACAACCCTTCAAACTATATCCAACCTGTCAAAAACCCTGGCTGTACGCAGAAACTAGTCCTGTTCCCTTTATCAATGTTACTGTCGCCCCAACAGATTCCTGGTAAGTTTCAGTAAGTATAGATGGTCCCAAGCTAATCTTCTTTATTCCTCAGCTCGTACTCTGTATCCAGCAACACCTACAGGACTGTTCAAATCATGCAGTTACTTCAACAACTTCCTTCTAAATGATTGACTTGTCTTCCATGTAATCACCAACCTCAGCAACGAACACTAATTATATCTTGCATGTACCAATAAATCCAAATCTATTTAAATATTGTAGTCGTCTTGTTATTTGTATCTATTTAACTGTATTCCACAATCTCTTCATCGGTTGAATGCTTGTATTACTTCAAAATTACCTTTTCATATATTTACTTCCTCAGGCTACAAAAACGACAACAGTGAACAGCCCTTTATACGTAGGAATAAAAATGTATAATGCATTACCGGAAGAATTAAAAGATTTAGAAACGTTCAATAAATTTAAATCGCGATTAAAACAATGGTTGATGAAACACAGTTTCTATAATTTACAAGAATTCTACGACTGTCAATCTAACTGATGAATGAAAGTGGATTCACTTTGATTATGCAAAATTGTACCCTTTTAATTTTAATTTAAATTTACTCGTATTTATCATAAGGCACTGTACATTCTTTCCCGAATACATTGTATTATTTGTTAAAGGGAAATAAAATTACTTACTTACTTACTTACTTACTTTGCGCCACGTAGATTTGTTAAAAGCCCTGCCATTTGCATATCACCAAATATTTATACAAATAAAAACATAATTTCAAATTTTTAATGTATCAAAAAGGAGTTTTTCAAAAATCTGTATACATTTTTTATAAGTTTGTTATTCTGACTGTCTAAACAAATTTTTATCTCTGGTAGTTACAATTATTCCTGCCCTCTTAAAAATATAAAATGTCCTAATTATTACATGCTACAATTTCTTATTATTAAAGCAAGCATACTTGTCAAATATTACCTTGGTTTACACTTTTATCATGGTTGAACCCACCCATCAAAATTAAATACTCAATTTCTATTTAATTTTCAAATTACATTGTCTCAATTTTAATATTCAACGTTCATTTTAAATTTAACACCCAATCTTATTTAAAACCCCTCAAAATTTGATTATATTAATTTTCCAAATTTATCATATTTTCATTATTATTTAACAACTACCCTATTTGTATCATAACAATATATATAATTTCAGCATGTTTAGGCCTGTAGGCCTATAGCTTGAATTCTCTTCTTCCATTGTTTGCTATCTTGGACCAGCGTCTCCCAGTTTGTTATCTCCTTTTCTGGCAGAACTTCTTCTATATTTCCCCACCATGTTTTGTTTGGGCGTCCTCGTCTGTTTCTTCCTCCCAGATTTTTCTTAAATATTTGTTTTGCTAAATGTTTCATTGCTTCTCATTATATGTCCCATCAAACGTACTTAATTGGTTTTGTTGGATGAAGGTGTTTATTTTCGGTTCTCTATATAGTTCTTCTAACTCCATGTTTGTTCTACGCCTCCATCGTTCATTATCTTGTATTCCACCATATATTTGCCTTAGAATCTCCCTTTCCTAAATTTTTATTCTTTCATTATTTTCTTTTGTCAACACCCACATTTCACTGGCCTATGTCACAATAGGTCTTATTATTGTTTTGTACACCTTTATTTTTAAAGATTGCGAAATGTTTTTGTTGTTTAAAATATGCTTTAACGAACCTGCACATCTGGAACCAGCCGCAAAACGCTTCTCTAATTCCAGTGTTATGTCTTCCTTGCTATTTAACTCTACCCCCAAATATACCTTCCTGTGACAATATCATCGGCAAATAATGCAAGGTCTGCATTGGTGTTGGGCATATCGTGAATGAAGATATTAAATAAAATAGGGCCAAAAATACTTTCATGTAGGACTCCTGCTCTAATATTTCTTGTCGAGGTAATAGTTGTATGTATTTTAACGGCAAAAGAATGGTTTTCAAGGTACAAAAATAGAACAGCTTTTAAATATTCCGGGATTAATATGCTACTGTATACTGTTTGCTCTCATACCCTTTCTCTATTGTTTCGACTATTCTTTGCAGGTGATGACACGTAGATTGCCCCTTTCTAAACCCAAACTGAAATGTTAGAAGTAACTGGAGTCTGGTAACTTCATCGTTGAGCCTAATATAGATTACTTTTTCAAAAACTTTGGAGATGGTGGATAGCCGGCTAATGGGTCTGTAGCTAGTATCGCATGATTCCATTTGTTGGGGAAATAGCCAATTCTCAGGCATGAGTTAAACATGGTGACTAAGTATGCCAGAGCTTTTCGTGTAAAATTTTTACTTGTTAAGTTGGTTATTTTATCTTCTGCTGGAGTTTTGTTTGCCGGGAGAATTTTTATTATGGAGGTTAGTTCGTTAAGAGAGGTTGGTTTCATGTGACTTCCTGCTAGTGGTTTATGTGTTTCTATGTGTCTGAGGACTATAATGGCAAAGCCTGGATATTGATGATTGTGTGAGGTAAAAGTTTGCTCTAGATGGTCAACGAATGCTTCACATTTTTCTTCATCCGTGTTTAGTATTGAATTTTGCGAGGCTGTGGAAAGAATTTCTTGTGGTTGGCGTAAAATCTTCTTTGTGGTTTTCCAAAGCCCTTAATTTTCTCAAAACTGCTTGCTGTGACATTTCTTGTTTTATTCCTGTGCCCTTCAAAAAATTTCAGTAATTCGTTGGGTACTTCTGGATCACATTTTACAGTTTTTAGTTTATATTTTTTTTGTAAATAAAACACTAAAATATTTATCAAATTGATTCCACTATGTATGTATTGGTTACTAAGGTAACCAGCAATTTTATTGTACAAAATCACTGAACCAAAACTCTGTTGTTGTTACCGGTGACTGCGCACATTATAAAAAATTTGGTCAAAAAAGTTGAAAACATGTTTTTTTTAAATAATAATAATAATTCCCAAAAACTCCTAACTGGAGCATAGGGCTGAAACAAAGTTTCGCCAACGAACTCTGTTTTGTGCAAGTGCTTTGATCTCCATCCAGCTCTTTCCACCTTGCTCTGATTCCTTAAGCACTGTTCGTCTCCATGTTGTTTGTGGCCTGCCCTGTTTTCGTTTTCCTTGCGGATTCCAGTCCAATACCGTTACTGTGATGTCATCTCGATTCCTCCGTAGGGTATGTCCAATCCATCCCCACTTTCTTTTTAGGATTTCCTTGGAGATTTCAATTTGGTTTGTTATGCTCCAAAGTTCTTCGTTAGAAACCCTTTCTGGCCAGAAGATACAACAGATTCCTCTTACACATCTATTAACAAATACTTGTAACTGGTTGGACACTGCTGCTGTTATCTTCCATGTCTCACAACCGTATAGCAACACTGACTTAACAATAGAGTTAAAGATACGCAGTTTAGTACTTCTAAGTATGTAAGACGAAGACCATATTTTTGAAAACATTCCGAAAGCCTGCTGTCCCTTTTTAATTCTACATTGGATGTCGTCCTCAGTGCCTCCCTTGGCAGTAATAATACACCCTAGATAACAGAACTTGTCAACATTTTCTATTGCTTCCTCGTTGCTGTAGAAATTATTGCGATTGTTGGTGCATATACGTAATACTTTTGTTTTATCGATGTTGATTGTGAGTTCCATGCGTGTTGCTTGCGTATTTAGTTCTTGGAGTTTTTCGTCCATATCATATGTATGTGACAACAAACATATGTCATCCGCGTAGTCCAGATCTTCTAGACGGTTTTGTAAATCCCAAACAATTTCTCTATTCTTATTGGTGCATATTGTATTCATGACCCAATCCAGAGTGATATTAAATAGAATAGGTAATAGGGGGCAACCTTGCTTAACTCCATTTTTGACATAAATTTTATTGCTTGTTTTTTCTTTGTGTAGAATTTTACATGTCGCTTTTGTGTATAAGCTTTTGATGATGTTGATTAATTTATGCGGAACTCCTTTGTTTTCCATAATATTCCATATGGCTTCTTGATTGATGCTGTCGAAAGCTCGTTTAAAGTCCATAAAAACTAGATACAGTGGGGAGTGCCATTCGGCGGACTGCTCAATTATTATTCGAAGGGTATTGATATGGTCAACGCAGGATCGTTGTGGTCTGAAACCTGCTTGTTCTTTTCTCAATTATGGGATCAATATGCTCTGAGATGTAATTGAGCATTAATATTGCCAGTATTTTGTTTATCGAGTTTAATAGCGTGATGCCTCTCCAGTTGCTACAGTGACTGAGATTACTCTTTTTTGGTAGCTTTATGATCAGCCCGTCTTTCCATTCATGGGGAATTTGTTCAGTTTCCCAAACATTCCTAATAATAGGATTCAGTAGGTCGGCAATAAGATCGGGGTCAATTTTAAGAACTTCAGGTGGCAAATTGTCAATACCTGCCGTGTTTAAACTTGATTTAAACACACATAAATTTTAATAACAAAATTTACGAAACCAGTCAGAAGTTTTAAATGTAATTCTGATTTCATAAACAAACAGTTTTAACCTTCAGTTTTACTTCATAATTTCGCAAGTTTATATTTAATTTAGATCTGTTTTAATCTTGAATTAAAACAGGCAAATTTCAGTTCCCATTTACGAAATATTAACAAACGAATATTGTTTCGCAAGCATTGAGTTTAACCACTTCAGTAAACTGCAACTTGGCATTCCGCTCAGTAAGCGACCTAGTAAAGCCAAGTTCACCGCACCTTCCTGCAAACCCATGCGGAACTATAAAAAGCTTATTATTCTGAATTGTCATCTTCGTACCTTTAAACGCGTTCCATTACACTACACTATTAGAACTTTGATATGTTACTTAGTTAAGCATTCTTGTTTTGTATAAATACACCGTTTATTTTCGTAATAAAACAATCTGCATTTAATGTCTGATTCATTCACTACGTCGCCACCCTAATACCAAGCCTAATATCATCGAGACGTGAGGTTGCGTCTCTTCGGTTGGTTTACTGTCGTCCCTTTCAAGTACCATTGACTACATTGGTTTAAAACGTAAACACAGTCTTGTTTACGTGCTTGAGGGATAGAACCAGCGCAAAGCAACGGAATCCTGATACAGCCTCCAGGCAATTCTGTTCATGGTCCTTCGAGCCGGATCTGTCTCCAACTAAAGAATAAACACATCCCAAGGGTCATCAGCATTCCAAGAAGAAGACAACATCTGCCAACCACCCAGTTACCAGAAAATGGCTAACAACATGGAGGAACTCAACAAATTAGCTGTCGCCCAAAAAGGACCCTGCCAGCCGAAAAAGTGAAGCCTACATCGCCAGTCGCAACAAAACGCTTGACGAACTTTGGAACACTGCAACTAAAAATCATGCAGAAATGGGGCAGCAAAGTATTCCAACTCATAATTATTTTACAGCAGGGTATTACGATCAAATTAAAGCCATATACGGCGAAGCAAAAAGTGACTTGCAAAGCTGTTCAAAATCAACGGAAATTTCCAACCCCTCCGTAAGCAGGAATCAAGAGGAAATGGTGGCCAACTCCGAGCAAAAGGTTCGTATCCGAAAACTGCAGATTCGGATTCAAAATTTTAAACAAGCGATGGACGACGCCGAACTAACACAAGAATTAGGGAGGCCCGCCATCACGACAAGGGAATTAAGAGAGAAATGGGATCGTGAGGTCGAGATGGACGAAGAAGTTATGTCGAACGACATGGCTTCAGAACAAATGCACTTTAGTCCTGAATATACTACGTTGGAAGACAGGTATAGAAATTTAATCATTTTATTGCAAGCACCGACAAGGAACGAGTAAGCAGCAGCCATCTCGCTTACTCAAGTCAAAATTCCCATATACGAGGGAAATTATGAGGAATGGGCCACTTTCAAGAACCTATTCACTAAATTAGTAGATGACAACCAGAATATGGACGATGTCATCAAGATGCAATATACAAAGACGCATGTCAAGGGAGAGCCAAGCCGACTGATCCAGCATCTAGCTGTTACCCAAGCAAACTACAACACCGTCTGGAATCTGTTGCAACAAAGGTATCAAAATAATCGCCTTATTTTAACTAAATTGCTAGATACCATATTCGATCTGCCGGTCCTCTCCAAAGAGTCAGCCCAAGGGTTAAAAAGATTGCACGACTCCATCAAGGAATGTGTGGAGGCAATCAAAAATTTAGGCATTTCCACCGACAGTTGGGGTCCGTGGATTAACTGAGCTATAGCTCGAAAATGGGATCCTGAAACCAACAAATTATATGAGCAGTCGCTTCAATGTCCAAACTAAGTTCAGGATCACCAAAACTTAATGGCTTTCCTGTAGGTGCGGTTCCAATCCCTGGAATCCATAGATGGAGCTCGAAAGCCCACGCAGGAAAGACCACAGAAGAATTACGCTTCAGCATCCTTAAATTGCAAGCTGTGCCTTGGAGATCATTACATCGACAACTGTAGTCAATTCCAGAGGCTACCTACCCATGAAAAACAAGAAGCAGTAAAAACCTATCGATTGTGCTATCGATGCTTGCGGCACGATTCAAATATACCATGCCGTGCCTATTTTAATTGTAGGATCTGTCGCTTCACGCATCATACACTGCTTCATAAGGCGCAGCCACCATCAAGGCCGCTCCCTGCCCAAAAAATGAGAACGTCAGCTCATATAGCAGCCATGAAGACTTCCAACGCTCCAGAGAAAAAGCCGAAGTCGGACATCATCACCGCCAATGTAGGCGCACAGGAGAGCCAAGTAATACTTGCCACAGCAATGGTTCAAGTAAAGGCAGCATCCGGGATGACTCATCTATTACGAGTATTAATAGATCCCGGGTCTCAGCACTCTCAGGGGTCATTTATCACGGAAGCATCAGCCGAATTATTGACCCGACCCAGGATCAAAGTTCGACATGAAATAACAGGAATCGGGAACAGCGAGCCAAAAATTGGTAAATGGAAAATCCCAGGTTTGATCACACCTAGATTTTCAAGTAACTTTTCCCTACTTGTCAATTTACTAGTACTTCCTAAACTTACCAAAGCCATGCCTCCATCACCCATCCCAAATATAAATATCAATTCCTGGAGCAATATTTTCATCGCCGATCCAACCTTCAACCAACCTGGCCCTATAGATATAATTCTAGGCGCCGAAGAATATTCTAAAATAATTCTAGAAGGAATCACTAAAACAAAGGATGGCATCTTAGGACAAAATACCGAGCTGGGCTGGATCTTATCTGGAACCATTGGAAGACAACATAACGACAGCATTAAAGTCAACACTAAATTGAAGAAGACGAGCAATTACAAAAATTCTGGAACATAGAAGAAGTTCCCACTCAACGAAAAATTTCTCCAGACGATCAGGTATGTGAGAATAAGTTCACAGACACAGTGCAGCGAGACGAAGATGGAAGATACATAGTGAAGATTTCATTCAAGCAAACTCCAGTGAGCATGGAAAAGTCCAAACCTTCAGCATTGGCGAAACTATTACATCTGGAAAAGAAGCTGAGACAAGACCAAGATCTAGAAATCCAATACAAGAAATTCATGCAAGAATATCTGTATTTAGGACATATGGAAAGAGTGGAAAGGAAACAGGAAAACAGTGGCAAGTGTTACATCCCACACCACGGCGTAATCCGAGAAGCAAGTTCATCAACGAAGCTCCGTGTCGTCTTCGACGCTTCGAGCAAGGCATCTTATGGAAAATCCTTAAACGAAGTCATGTATGCTGGACCAAAACTTCAGCAAGAGCTGGTCGACATTCTACTCCGATGGAGGACTCACAAGGTCGTCTTCTCTGCGGACATTGAGAAAATGTACCGACAAATCAAGATGGACAGCCAAGACCAGGAGTATCAAAGAATCTTATGGAGATTCGATCAATCACAGCCAATCAGGGAATACAGGTTATGCACGGTCACTTATGGAACCGCATCAGCTTCCTATCTGGCCATCCGAACTTTGCACCAATTAGCAGAGGACGAGAAATCTTCATTTCCATTAGCAGCAGAAGTTGTGAAGAGAGATTTCTATGTGGACGATGTGCTATCCGGAGCCGACACTATAGAAGACGCAATCAAGCAGCAAGGTCAGTTAATTTTCTTATTAAAACGTGGAGGTTTTACCCTACATAAATGGTGCAGTAATGAATTAGCCATCATACAAGAACTACCTGAAGAATTGAAGGAGCAAACATGGTGGCTTTTTACCAAAAAGGAAGCCCAAATGGAACTGCATGGATTCTGTGACGCTTTCGAAAGAGCTATTGGAGCCGTGGTCTACACCAGAGTCATCACGTCATCAGGCCAATCCAAGGTATCATTATTAATAGCAAAATCCAAGGTGGCACCAGCTCGAGCAAAGACAACCCTACCCAGACTGGAACTTTGCGCAGCAGTACTACTTTCAAATCTATTACAACGGGTAATCACGGCACTGGACATTCCTAAGGTATCTACCTTCGCCTGGACAGACTCCATGGTCGCACTAGGATGGATAAAGGGAGATCCAGTAATATGGAAGACATTCGTCGCACACCGCGTAGCCGAAATCAACCACCTGATTTCGGCTCAACATTGGAACCACGTCAAGTCCGAAGAAAATCCTGCAGACGTCATCTCCAGAGGCCCTAGTCCAGGGAAATTAAAAGAACATGTACTATGGTGGGATGGACCAAGTTGGTTAATAAACAAAGAGTTATGGCCGTGTCAACCAGACACCGCAACAACCAATGAAGAAGCAAAAGGTTACACTGTGCATCAAGCTACAGTTCATCAAGACGAGAACGAAATTATTCATCGCTTTTCGTCTTTGACAAGAATGGTACGAGTCGTGTCCTACTGCCGAAGATTCATCAACAAGTGTAAGCGTCTTCCCATTCAACCAGGATGTCTATCAGTTACAGAAATGGAAGACACCATCCTCACACTCATCAAGGTCGTCCAAGGAAGTGATCCTATTCTGAGGGCAACAGGATCTCAACTCCAAAAGAGAAAATGTGTGGACTCCAACAAACTCGCCAATCTCAATCCATTCATCGATCAACATGGAATCATCCGTGTTGGAGGCAGACTAGAAAATTCGACCTTATCCTACCACGAAAAACACCCAATTATCCTTCCATATTCCAACCATGTTTCCAAATTAATAATCCATGAGGCACATTTACGCACCTTACACGGTGGCATTAAACTCACACTGTACTATGTCCGCAGAAAATATTGGATCTTCAACGCAAAGAAAGCCGTCAGCTCCAGCATCAAGAAATGCTTTCGATGCATCCGATTCAAGGCAGAGGTAGCCCAGCAATTAATGGGGAATCTTCCACCAACCAGAGTCAATTCAACCCCGCCATTCTTTCATTCAGGAGTGGACTATGCCGGTCCAATACAAATTTGGACATCCAAGAGAAGAGGGCATTCTTCATCCAAGGGGTACATTGCTGTTTTTGTCTGTCTATCAACCAAGGCAATACATTTAGAAGCCGTCAGCGACATGACAACTAACAGCTTCCTAGCAGTCTTAAGGAGGTTCATCGCCCGAAGAGGACGCTGTGCACATCTTGATAGTGACAACGGAACGAATTTCGTCGGAGCAAGAAAGGTTTTGGACAAGGAGGTCCGTCAAGCAATGGAAGGCCCAGTTATCCAAGAAAATGTATCCACCATTGTTACCCAATGGCACTTCATCCCTCCAGTAGCCCCACACTTCGGAGGGATATGGGAAGCAGGAGTAAAATCAATAAAGCATCATCTGAAGAGAACCATTGGCAACGCTAGCCTAACATTTGAAGAATTAGCAACTCTGCTTTGCCAAATCGAAGCCTGCTTAAACTCACGTCCTCTGTGCCCACAAGGTAACGATATTGAAGACACCACTGCATTGACACCAGGAAATTTCCTGATAGGAAGAGAGATAATATCACCACCGGACCCAATCAGCACACCAATATCAACAAATCTGTCAAATCGCTGAAGCTTAATCCAAAAAATCAAGCAAGATTTTTGTAAATCATGGAGCTCAGACTACCTTCATGGATTACAGCAAAGAAACAAATGGCTAAACCGGTGGAGAACATTAAAGTTGGTGACCTAGTGTTAATCAAAGAAAAAAATATCAATCCTAGTAAATGGCCCTTAGCGAGAGTTATCGACATTCATCCTGCAGCCGATGGATCCGTACTAGTGGTAACCATCCAGAAAGCAGGAGGACATCAATTAAAACGATCCATAGGCAGTATCATTCCATTACCAACTAACGAAGAATCGCAGGAACCAGAGTCTGAAGAGAAAATTTCGGCCAACAGCACCCACACACAATCATTCCCAGTACCAAAGAAAGCTGTCTCGTCCAAATGGAAAATGTTTCTACTCATACTTACTCTCCTTACTACAAATACCTTGAGTAAGGCAGAATTCAACATACAAAAACCAGACAGCTGGTACTATGTAGAGCATATTAGTAGTAGAGATAGACGGGTTCTACGATAAAATGACCTCACTTGACCCCAAACCAATTTTCGGGAGTCTGACAGTGGGCCACTTCAAGGTCACCGATTGGTAACATACAGTATGCGTCATAAGAAACGTCCCTAATAACTTAAATCGTTCAACCCTTACCTAGCGGCGCGGGGCGGGGGGTGGGGGAAGGAGGAAAGGTGGTTTGCTACGGGTTCTGGATATAAATGTCAAAGTTCACATCGCGCGGGGCAGAGCCCTAGATTCGTAATATTGCGTCAGCCGCCGGGGTCCCCATGATCAAGTATATATTTTCGGGTAAATTTTTTTATTAAAAATGTAAGATATTGCGCAACACCAGCCTCGAGGGGCGTGGCATCTTCGTTATCTTGAGTGTCATCTTGCCATCGTGGAAACCGGGTAAAAAGTTACTAGATGCGAATAACATCAACCCCGGGGGCCCCGTGTTTCTGGTAAAAAATGCAGGAGTGGCTAAGGTTGCATCAGATTTGTGCAGTACTAGGCATTCCAGTTGGGACCCCCATGCTCACGTTAGAAGGAAGGTTCAAGATCATCATATTTTTATAGAACTAGGCATTTAAGGTCCTTATCTCGCTGCGCGGAGAGAAGGCTCAATATTACATCATCTTTTATATATTTAAATAGACTACAAATTAAAGGCCAATTTTTTCGTTTTGTCATTCGCATCTACATATTTTTACGGGGCACCTCAGAAATTTCTGTTAAATTTCATTTATATTCCATGCCGGCTAATGTAATTAGCATGTGAACGGTATTAAATTTAAGGTCAGCGGCTGTTGTAATTTTTGCGTTCATACTTGCACAGACGAAAGTACATACATTCACCTACATACGCTTAGCAATAATTTAGGTAGGTTTAAGTGTTAATGTAATTAACCGGTGTGAATCCCCTCCAGCTCTGTTTTAATTATACTTGCAGTAATGTCACGGGCGATATTATAAATTCAAAACCGCTGCCATTCCAGTTATGCTAACACAATTACTTGCAGCGTAAATAGGTAAAAGGTGCCTTTATATTTGCATATATGTGTCAATAAATTAGCTTTATTTGTTCCCGATTAGGGTTTTTCATGAGCTAGCTTTTGTATTGTAGCATGTAAAGGCTTTTCGCCAGTGTGCAATATCTAATTTTAACAATAATTGAAATTATGCTCCAAAAATGACAGCTCTTAACAATAACACTGACGCTCGGTAAAAGTCGCAGCGTATATTTTTTATTATTTCAAGAACAGCTTTGATAAATGCAGCTTTTACTATGTAAATAAATTGAAAGGCATGAAGGATATTATCAATGTGGACGTGTGGTTTTTAAAAAATAATTCTAGAGAACGCCATTGAAGATTAGTATAAAGACAAACGCCAGCTAGTACTTCGTCAGTATGTTACAGTTTTTGAAAACAGTAAACATGTCCAACGAAAATGAAATTGCGCGAGTTAGCGGTGCGGCCGTAGAAGTAATCGAAAAGTGCTATAAAATCTTTAAAAACCTACCTTCGGCACGTGATAAAATTTTAAAAAGTTTGACAATTAATGTAAACAATATTCGGTTATTATCAAGATTACTGAAAAGCTGCAAGTCAATTGGAGTTCGCAAGCATGTTGAAACATCAATAGGACATTTGAAAAGGTACCAGGTGCTGCTTACAAAAATTGGAACCGGGATATCTGGCGACAAAAATTCCAAATTAAATAAACGTGTAAACTGGCAAAACGTGGAGAGCGCATTCGAGTGTCGACTTGAAACAGGTGTTATAATAAATTTGGTCCATAAAAAAATTGAAGAATTTCTAGAAGATTGCCGCGTATTGTTTAAAAGAAAAATTGAAAATGTCCTTAAAAATAATAGTGTAATTAAAGTTAATACGGTGTTTTGTGCGGAATTTATAAAAGAAACTGCAAATTCGGAAATTTTCTCCACAAAATACTTTAACACTAAAAATCAGCTAATTCTCCAAGAGGACCTGCCAAATTTAAAACAATGGTTTCAAGAACATGTTTCATCAAAAATTATAAACAAGGTGTCTGTTTTTGAAGAGGGGGAATCCGGATGGGCGCTACACGAGATTCTTTCGCTTTTTGTCAATATCAATAGATGCGAACAACTGTTCCACGGCAACTCCTTTATTCGTTTACCTCCCGAAATTGAAAGAAAGAAGGCAGTTATTAATATTAAAAATTTAAATGACGAGGCCTGTTTTGCATGGAGTGTGATGGCTCACCTGTTTCCTGCTAACAGTAATTTAAATCTGGTGTCAAGTTATCCAGATTATAGACACCATTTGAATTTGGAGGGCATTGAGTTTCCAATGACCCTAAGACAAATTCCGAAATTTGAGAAACAAAACAATGTATCAGTCAATGTGTATGTTCTTAGCGTGACGGAACAACTTTACTCTACATCGCCAGTCTATTTGACTTCAAACAAGCAAGCCGTTCACATTAACCTCTTAATGATACAAGAATATTATGAAGATGAAAAATACGAAATTAATCAACAATATGGGATGGAACCAGACATGGAAGAAGAAGACGACGAAGACGTGCCGTCTGTGAAGCTGCATTTCTGTTTAATTAAAAACTTGTCCAGACTGGTGAGTTCGCAACTGTCAAAGCGAAAAGATAAAAAATTCATTTGCGATAGATGTCTTCAGTATTTTGGAAGTGAAAATAAACTTGGCGCACATACAGTGGACTGTATAGCAATGAACAAGTGCAAAGTGAATCTTCCCGAGCCCGGCACGTTTTTAGAATTTAAGGATTTTAATTATAAGGAGCTTTGTCCTTTTATTTTTTACAGCGACCTGGAGGCCATTCTTAAGGAGGTAAACGACAGCCCGGTGAACAAAAGTACAGCCAGGTATCAAGACCATGAGGCGTGTAGCATTGGTTACTATCTGCACTGTACTTTTGATATTTCGCTGAGCTATTTTCGAAGCTATCGCGGAGCAGATTGTATTGAATGGTATGTAAAAGAATTACAAAATATTTCGGGCAATTTAAAACAATATTTTAACCGCTACAAACCAATGCAAATTAGTGAACAACAGAAAAATGAAGCTCTTCTAGCCCCGGTCTGTCATATTTGCGAGCAGGAATTCGTTTTAGGGGATGTGTCAGAAGTGAGAAAACGCGTGCTTGATCATTGTCACATGACTGGAAAATTTAGGGGACCCGCTCATAGTAATTGCAATCTAAATTATAAAACACCTAGAATTATTCCCGTGGTGTTTCATAATTTTAGCGGTTACGATAGTCACTTCTTTGTTAAAACCCTAGTTAAAGCTATACCCGGTAATATAAGCCTGTTGCCGCTAAACAAGGAGCGCTATATTTCTTTTACGAAAACTATCGACGGAGATGGTATTAAATTTAAATTTATAGATTCGTTTCGATTTATGAATTCTTCTTTGGAAAAATTGGCATCCTATTTGCAACCGGGTGATTTTAAAATTTTGAGGAAACAAAATTCGCATTTGGATAATTTTAAAATTTCCTTGCTTTCCAAGAAGGGGGTTTATCCTTACGAATATATGACAAATTATGAAAAATTTGAGGAGGAGTCGCTTCCGGCTAAAGAACATTTTTTTAGTAGATTAACAGATTCCGATATAAGCGAAAACGATTATCAGCATGCTCAAACTGTTTGGCAAACATTTCAAATTAAGAATTTAGGCGACTATTCGGACCTATACCTGAAAACAGACATATTATTATTGGCGGATGTATTTGAAAACTTTAGAAGAAGTTGCTTTGATACATACGGTTTAGATCCGGCCTGGTATTACACAACACCCGGTTTCACTTGGGATGCAATGTTAAAGTATACCAAAATTCAATTAGAACTCCTTTCTGATATAAATATGCTTCTTTTTATAGAAAAAGGAATTCGAGGAGGGATTTGTCAATGTATTAGTAGGTATAGTAAAGCAAATAATCATTTTATGAAAGATGGTCAATTCGACCCTTCTAAAACCCTTAAGTACCTGATGTATTATGACGTCAACAACTTGTACGGATGGGGGATGAGTCAGGCCCTTCCATATAAGGGCTTTAGATGGCTCTCTGATTTTGAAGTTGAAAATTTTAATGTTAACGCTATAGCTGACGATGCTTCAAAAGGGTACATACTAGAAGTTGATTTAGAGTATCCGCAAACGTTACATGACCCACACAAAAGTTTACCTTTTTGTTCCGAACACGGCTATCCTCCTGGATCAAAACAAAAAAAATGCTAACTACTTTATATAACAAGGAAAAATATGTCATACATTATCGTAATTTGAAGCAGTGTTTGGCGGCTGGTTTAAAACTTGTTAGAATTCATCGCGTTTTAACATTTGACGAATCACCCTGGTTAAAACAATACATCGATCTAAATACAAAATTGAGAACCGCGGCGAGAAACGAGTTTGAAAAAAATCTTTATAAATTAATGAATAACGCTGTTTTTGGCAAGACTATGCAAAATGTGAGAAAACATAAAAACATAAAATTAGTTTCCAGGTGGGACGGCCGTTTCGGAGCTAGGTATTATATTTCGAAACCAAATTTTCATAGTAGGTCCATATTCGATAAACATATTGTGGCAATTGAACTAAAGAAAACGGAAATTTGGTTTATGAAACCTGTCTACATAGGAATGTGTATTTTAGATTTATCCAAAATTTGCGTTTACGATTTTCATTATAATTATATGATGTCGCGATTTCCCCCCAAAATTGCAAGCTTTTATACACAGACACGGACTCGCTAATCTACGAAATTACTTCCGAAAATGTTTACGAGATTATAAAGCAAGATTTACATAAATTTGACACTTCAGATTATCCGGAAAATAATGTATTTGGAATCCCTAGAGTAAACAAAAAAGTGTTAGGTTTAATGAAGGACGAAAATAATGGGGAAATAATGACAGAATTTGTGGGCTTGAAGAGTAAACTTTACAGCCTCAAGGTGGACAGTAACACCAACAAAACCAAAGTAGTAAAAAAAGCAAAAGGTGTAAAGAGTTGTGTGGTAAAAAATACAATCTGCTTTGACGATTACTTGAAATGTTTGCAGGACGAAGTCGAAATTTACAGAAATCAAAATTTAATAACATCTACTAAGCATAATGTACATAGTGTAAGGCAGACTAAGGTAGCTCTTAGTGCTTTAGATGATAAACGACATATATTAGAAAATAGAATAGATACCATCCCATGGGGCCATTATTTCATAGAAATGTAAAATAAAACACGTTTATAAAAGTTGTTGTCGTTTTTTATTTACCTTTAATTATACATTTCGGGAGCAGATACATATTGCATCACATAGTGTTTGTGTAAATGATAAACATTGGATAAGGCGCAGTAACAAAAAGATTGCGAATGATGCATGCAGGCCGGTTTTGAAGCAGACAGTGCCGGTTGTTCTTCTATCTCGACGATGTGTTTGTTAATGTAATTTCTTAAAAATGTGGCCTTTTCACGTCCTTTTACGTATATTACATCGGCATCTCGAACAATTCGTTGAAGGATTTTCGAAAACATAAAGGCCGGAGTAAACCCTTCGTTCCAATTAATGCAGTGGTAATTATTTATGAGCCATTTTGCTTCTTTTTGTAAATGCGGCGGTAAGGGGAACGGAGCTCTGAAGATATAGTGCGAAACGGCATCTCCATCGTAAGCAGCTAATTCCTTTGGCGAAAACTTCTTTTCGGATATCTTAAAACCTTGCAAATCTAATATGACAAACATGCTGCTGCTGATGCTGATTACAATTGTTTAACTGCTTTAGTGAGAGCGTTGTAGGTAAATACTCTGTCGTGCAAAACTAAACAGTACGCAGTTGTATTGGGGGCAACGTTGTTCGCGGTGTCAAATTCTAATCTAAGCACTACGGCATTTGCCTGCAGGTAGTCTTTTTGATTAGAACAATCTACAACGATAAGAGGCGCTTTCGTTTTGAACTCGATTGGAGAAAATAGCGGTTCATCGCGTTTATTATAATAAGTAGATTGAAATTGAGAATACATTTGATATAGGGTTGCATAATGATTCTTTTGGAAATCTATATTTAAATTATCGTAAGGGCGCCTTTCTGTGTTTAAATAAACTTTGAGATTTTTAATATTGCAATGATCGAATTCGCTCATGTTTTTATCTATTTGACCCTCGCGATTTGTGTGAAAACCCACTATAATGTGTCGCGGAGTTTCCAATTTTGTGCTGGTGGCAATAGCGTGCGAATGTTGAGTAGCTTGATTTACGGCCGAAACTACATGAAGCTGCCAACATCTAAACGTCACCGGGGTGTCGATATTCTGATCTATGTATTTAGTGAAAGCTAATTCTTGAGCAAGACCCGCAGTAATATGATGAACTTTCCAATAAATGTTTTCAATTGTGACTTTAATAACAACATTTTCAGCGGTACGCAAACATTAAAATTGCCGGATGCATCTGTTACTGAGTCGCCCGCTTGCGGAAGCCATCCGGCGTTTTGTAGTTTTTTAACATCGTCGGTTGTGTACGAGACATAACCTTTCATTGTAGACGCGATACATGGTTTAATTACCGAATCTACTACGATTCCATTCATTTCATATCTAATTTCGCTAAATAGGTGGGCAATTCCATTATTTACGAATTTTGCGGTTAATGTAGGCACTCCCGTAGATTTCTGTAGTTTTCCTTCTATGTATAGGTAGCTTAAACCGGGAAGAGTTGACATATCCTCTTGAATCGGTATGCGAATTTCATCGTTGTTTTCAAAGCGATTAGTATAAGGTTGGTGGGTATGTATTTCCTTGCTAACAATTGAATTGTCAACAAGAACTTTTTCGCCAATATTTAAAATACTCATTGTGTCAACAACTGGAAGCCGAGCGATTTGAGAAACGCTTGGTTCTTCTTTGTCAACCGATCGGGCGCTGACTTCCTACTGATCTTCAAACACTTGGTGTGTCGCTTGTTATATGTTTTTAACAATGGGCTATTATTGGCGATCGGATGCTCGGGATAGTAGGAATTAAATTGAAAACCCATTACACCTTCTTCAAATGCAAACCTACCGTTACAGTTTCCGAACTGAAACTGATGGGTTTGTCGTCTTGATCGAGTATTTTAATCGTTATGTTTGTAATTGTTTTTGTGCTTATCGGGAGATAGACAACCGGATTTGGAGACTCCACTATTTTAAAACCAGACGGCACGGTAGGAAAGAATTGATGAATTATATGACCCGGTGTGCCATTCTTATAGGAACCTAAAGCCACGTTACAGTGGATTAATATGGAATTTATATTCATGATGTTTGTTACATTTTCAGAGGTGTGGGTTTTTTCGGCTTTATACTTTGATCTTTCGAATCCCAACAATGGTCCTATTGAGCGCTCCGATGTGAAATCTATTTCGTGAGAGGATTTAATTCGGGTTTTCATAGTGCTGTTAATACCTCTTATTGAAACCGATTCATGGTTTTCGCGGCTGAGCTGCATTTGAATATATTCATTGATATCGTTAATTTCGTATGCTCCATCGGGTAGCACGATTTCTGGCCGACCGGTAAGCTGAAAACTATTGTTAAATTTGTTTACGTTAGGTATGGTGTTGTAGGATTCAAAACTAAGTAAACCCATAACGTACTCGTTTTCTTCGTCCAGGAAAATCGGGGGATTGAAATCGGAACTTAAAACGGACGATCTTCCAGTAAGCGTAAAAATGAAAGACATTGTGAAATGCTACATTCGAGAATCGAACGTAAACTGCCGGTAAAAGTCAATTTGAGTAGCTATATAAAAACTGTAAACAAAGATGTCCGCAATTATAAGAATTTACGTCCTGATATCTCTCGAAATTATATGTAATCTTATTCTTGCTGCCTCCGCCGCCGTCGCTACGAAAATATTTTATTAATTCTAGGGGTGGTTTTAAATGCCCTATACTATCAAAGTATCTAATATTTTTACTACGTTTTACGTAAGCAGTCCAATGAGTACCCGGGCCTACTTTATCGTCTAAATTTACAATACCGGCTTCGTTCTCACGAATCCTTAAAGGTAAATCGTTACGCATGTATACACCCCTAAAATTTGGATTTTTTAATATTTTTGCGTACTTAATTAAATCGACGTTTGTTAGTGCGCGTCGAGGCAGCTTTACAGTTAGTTTTTTGTTAGTTGATACGGTTTCAAGTATAATCCGAAACCTCTTTTATATGGCGCCAAATGTAAACCTTTTCCAAGGGCTATTGCTTCCATCGTCTTATTATGCCGCTCCTTTTCTTTTAGATCTTTGGCGGCACTTTTGGCATCTCCAACAGCTTTGGCGACCGCCGCAGCTCCCCCTCCCAATGATCCAAGAGCTACTTCTTGGTCGCGTAATTTTGTTGTTCGCGATTGAACCTAGAGCCAGTTTAGAGGCCGCCAATAAGTTGTTGCGGCGCCCTTTATTTTCTTTGAGCCGGTTTCTAGCGCGAGTAACTGCACTCTTAAAGCTTATAGCGCCACCACTTCTTTTAGGCCGACGGCCTCCCATCCCCAGCTTAGTTTTTCCTTTCATAACACCGGTTATAGCTAGTGCCGTCGCCTTTTCCCCTAAATTTGCGTCTCTCGAACGAAAACGTGTCCACGTCTTGCCGGCAAGTAATCTATCGGCTTCGTGTCGTCTTTGAAGATCTTGATGTTGCGAATACGCGATGTCGTGTTCTTTACACGCCTCGTCCAGCTGATTGATTCCTCGATCTCCGCGTGCAAGTCTTTTCTTTATACGAGTGCCCGGACCGCAAAATCTATATCCCGGCACGTGCAATTCAAACGGCAACTTATCTATGAGCGTATTTAATACACCGCGACCTTTTCTTCCTCGACGGAGGCGACGACGACGACGACGACCAATACTTTCTTCTTTCATATTACACGTGCGATAGTTGCGCCGCAACTGCATACACTTTAAAGAAATTTTACTTATATAATTTCGATACTAGGTAGGTTGGGCTCAGTTTTTAATGTACACATCACGGGTGGTGGTGGTGGTGGTAAAAAATGAGAAAAGTTAAGATTGAGAAACAGAGTCAATCGCTACCGATCGTAAATCACGACGCTAGCGCGTTAACCCAACAATATCGAAAACACAGCGTGTTATTGGGAGAAGGATGTAAAAGATGTCTTATTGTTGGCAGATCTAACTGCGGCAAAACTAATATAATGATCAGCTTGTTAGAACATCCAAACGGTTTACGATTCGAAAACATTTATTTATATTGTAAATCTCTGGATCAACCAAAATACCAGTACCTGAGGAAACTTCTAAAACCCATAAAAGAAATTGGGTTGTATGAATATCTCGATGGGTCTGTAATTGAACAACCTAAAGATGCAAAACCTAATTCTGTCATCATATTCGACGACGTGGTTTGCGATAGTCAAAGCATAATTAGGGATTATTTTTGTTTCAGACGACATAGAAATATCGATTGTTTTTATCTGTGCCAAACGTATTCATCTATTCCTAAACAAATTATTAGAGATAACGCAAATCTTATTGTAGTTTTTCAACAAGACAAAACCAATCTAAAACACATACACGACGATCACGTAAACGTCGACATGACTTTTCAGCAGTTTAAAGATTTATGCGCGTATTGTTGGAACGACAGTTATGGATTTTTAGTTATAGATAAAGATAGCGAAATGAATTTGGGAAGATATAGGAAAGGATTCGATTGTTACTTTAAAATATATAATTAAAACCAGTTTTTAAAAGGACTCAGTGGCTGTCGGACATCCACAAGCGAAAGATGGATAAGCGTTTGGCTAGGGAGTTGCTTAAAACTAGAAAAGCCGTAAAAAGAAAATACGCGGCTTTAAAAGCAGACATTGCCCAATCCCAAACGATTTTAGCGGAGCAATTCAAACCCCTTTCCAAACCGCTCGCCGAATTGCTAACAACTATAAAGCAAGAAGGCGCGTCAGTGGGCAAACCAAAAGCGGATTATTTGCCAATAACCATTAAACGTAGAGTATCCACACCCTCTATCTTGCCCCGTCCGCGAGCGATAGGCACCCCAGGCAAAGTTTCTTTCCTTCCCGGATCATCATACACTTCCACACAGGGGCCATCACACACCTCCACACCTCGATTTTTGCCTACGCATGTATTATCCGAGAGTCAACCAGTAGAGGAATACGATGAGCAGTTGCAAACGGAGGTTGAGGGGGCGGCAGCAGAAGAAGGTGCTGTACAAGCGGCCAGAGAAACCATCCAACAAATGCTGCAACCGGAAGTTCTTGGCCAATATTTAGAACAATTTCAAGGGTTAGCTCGCACATACGTGGAAGGAATGATACGAAATACTGAGGACAAGTACGATTTGCACTACGGAGTCCGATTCGACGTAGAGAGAGATAAGTTTGCGATAGGAAATAAAGAAATCAAGTTCGAGGGCGAAGATATCGTTATTACGGACCACGGCAACAGAATAATCTACAAAGGCACTCCAGGATTTTACGAATTGATGTTTAAAAAGAAACCAAATATATACAAAAACGCAGATTTAGAGCAATATCTAGATTTAGTGGATCGTTCCGCCGCAAATCGTGTAAACTACGACCCCGCACAAAGAATCAGCGGTAACGCAGGGACTAAATACATGAAAATAGTACGACCTCTAACTGCCTCCTCAACAATAAAAGCTCCTGGCAGACCAGCGACGAAGGTACCACGGCGCGGCAAGGGATTACTAACAGTGACGGACAAAAAAGTGGAATATGTTCTTTGGAAGGATCCCAACTCATTAGTGAATCGGTTGCGTGTATTACTTGCCTCCCAGGCAGCTGGACACACAGGTCACGATAACGAAATTGTTAGTATCATTGACGCTTTAAGAACCGCTAAGGTTATAAAATAAATAGCGAGTTAAGCGTCACAACTCGTCATATAGTAGCGGACTTTCGGGGCGAAATATGCCTATAGATAAATTTGGCAGACATCTACACCAGCATCACCATTCTGCGGGTGTAGAACAAACGAAAATATATGTGGCCGAAGATGCGACAAAGATGGTAGAAACTTTTAAGAAAAAGATTGCGTCAGTTGTTGAAGATGCCACAAAAATTATGGAAACTTCTAAGAAGGATATTGAAGATGTGGCAAAGAAGATAGAAACTTACAAGGGCGAGCTTAAGTCAGTTAGTCGCAGAGCTATTTTTTACATTATGGCACTCAACGCCGATAGAAATGGGCAGTATCGACTTTTAATTGCTAATGAAACTTTAGAATACATATATAAACTACCGGCTGCAACTATTTCGAATATTAGTTGGACACCGCTAGATGCGAAAATATCCATAAACGGCGAAGAGAAGTCTAATAAGGAAGACCTCATTGGAACTAAACTAAACGAAGGCGATAAAATAAGCGCAAAGCATAAACCAAACTCAAAACACCTATTCTGTTGCGAGTTCGTTATGCAATTTAACCATCATGGGAGCTACTAAAGACGAAGTTGTCGAAGAATTACATAAACCAGCTCGAAAAAATTTTAAACGAAGACGGGTGATTGTAAAGGGACTAAACGATTTATTTCAAGCCGATTTGGTGGAAATGATACCGTACGCAAAAACAAATAAAGGCCATCGATATATTTTAGTGGTGATCAACGCGTTTTCAAAATACGCTTGGGCACTTCCCGTTAAACAAAAAACCGGCCAAGCTGTTGCTGAAGCAATGAAAAAAGTGCTTTCATCTATTAAAACTGCGCCTAAAAACTTGCAAACAGATATGGGCAAAGAGTTTTATAACAAGGAGTTTCAAAATTTAATGCGAAAATTCGGCGTCAACCATTACAGCAGTTATTCCAATCTAAAAAGCAGCATAGTAGAAAGATTGAATCGCACACTCAAGAATATGATGTGGAAACAGTTTAGTTTGCAAGGATGGTACAAGTGGCTACATCTATTGCCAAAAATTGTAAAGAAATATAATTCGACAAAACACAGAACAATTGGATACAAACCGGAAGCCGTTAATAAAAGTAACGCCCCCGAAATTTTTAAAAGAGCGTAGTCATATAAAAATGGTGGATCCAAAGAAGCAAAAATTTTACGTTGGCGATCGCGTAAGGGTTAGCAAGCATCGGGCGGCGTTCGCTAAAGGATACACGCCTACATGGAGCAACGAAATTTTTAAAGTTGTAAAAGTCCGCCTTACCAATCCAAGGACATACATTTTAGAAGACGAAAACGGCGAGGAAATTAAAGGCGCATTTTACGAATACGAGCTGCAGAAAACAAAACATCCCAGCATTTTTCTAGTAGAAAAGGTAGTTAGAAAAAAAGGAAGTCAGCTGCTCGTTAAATGGTTAGGTTTTGATAATAGCCATAATTCGTGGATATCTAAGAATGATCTTGTATAGTTATTAAAAATAAATAAAAAATATTTTTTAAAAACTCTTTTATTGAATTACTTCTTTATAAAAAGTATAACTTACTAACGAACACAACACAATTAATACTAATACTATTATAGATAATATAAGCTCTACAACATAATAGTGATTAAATGTAATATGCGGAACGAAGTCGCTACAGTTTTTCATACCGCTAAGTGAACGGTTCCATATTTCCATTTTCCAATGTACTTCCTCGAGCGCATTATTAATTTTGTAACGAATTTTATATAAGAGAAAGGAGGCCGTCTCATTACTAAATCGATGTTTTAAATTCGCTCGAAAAACAAAACCTTCGTGTCCATTTGATAAGTGATCCATGGTCATGGGCATCCATCTTTTAGGCCAAAACGATTCATTGTAGGCTGGCAATGGAGCAGTGTCGTTAGCAAGCTCGGGATAAATGTAAGCTCGCGTTGCCAAAACAGGTTTAGAGATAATTATGTCCTTTTCGGGTGTCAGCAGGGACAGCAACAAAAACGAAGTTATATTCATCTTGGATAACCGGCCGCTTCGATGCCACTGTTGCGTATTATTTGTTTTCGATTATTTATAGATAAATTCCGAAACTGCTTAAAAACACGTATTTTTACGCAGTAATTATTCAAGTCTTTCTTTAACATTTCCAGTTTTGCAATATACGAGGTTAACAGCTTTTCATTTTGCTTACGTGTTTTTGCGGAAGATTGCATCATGTTTTCCTACCAGGAGCCTCGTAACGTATTAACCGCTTCAAATATATTTTCCGGATATAAGGAAAGAATTTCCAACACGCACAAAATATTCTGGTAATTAATGTTTAATTCGCTGTTTAGAATTAAATACGCGTCACTAATGATCCTTTCCCCCGTCTCCTCTTCCGTGAGCTCGGACACTAATTTAAGAAAATTTTTATAGAAAGCTGGCAAAGCGAAAGAATGCAACAGTTCCAAACGGTAATTAATAATGTCTTTTAATTTAAACAGTTCTACAAAGTCGCTTCGATACAACCGGCAACGATACATCGTTCCAAACACTATTTCTTTTATTTTATTATCTTCGTTCTCAAAGTCATTTAACGCGCTTCGTAGAAAAAATGCTTCACGATTAGCAAGTTTACTTTGCCATTCGTCGGCAGAAATAGTTGTCGTTTTCACACAGCTGCGACGATCTTTACATAACATAGCACATTCTAAAATATCGGAACACCCCAAACAGCCGATTTTTATAGAAGGCTGAAGATTTGAAAAAATATCAAATCCCACTTCAACATACTTGTTGTGGTCCTGTTCCTCGCTTAACATGTACACAGTATTGTAAACCAGATGACTTTTACAGCTTTCCAGTCGTTTCGATTGGGTTTCTTCATCCACAAGGAGAGGAGATTTTCTATTTTTAGTTCTTTCTAGAAACTCCTCAATCTCCCCACTAACATTCATGCTGGTGCTTGAAGACGACGTCATCGTTGTGATGTGTCAACTGTGTCGTACCCAAATTGCTTCTTCCTTTCTTCCCAAAGTAGTCTTGCAAATAAGCAGTTGTTAGACCAACGAATATGTTCAGACAGCGGATCGTCACCTTCTTTCCAATCATGAACTACCACGTGGCATACAAAGCACACAATAAAAAAATCCGGCGCGGGCTAGAGAAGCAGGTAACACCACACTGTTGACCCAGTTGGAATATGTAAGTAAACGTGTTTCAAATGGTAAAAGATTTAGTCTTATGTCTTCAATACACATTTCTATCTCTCAACGGCTGCGCACAGACTAAACTAAATAACAAGTTACAACAGGAAAAAACTTTCACTTTCTACCGGCTGTAGAGAACCACCTTTCCCCCTTCCACCCCTCTCACTCCGCGCAGCGAGATAAGGACTTTAAATGCCCAGTTATACAAAAATCTGATAACCTTGAACCTTTCCTTCTAACGTGAGCATAGGGGTACCAACTGGAATGCCTAGTAATGCACAAATCTGATGCGACGTTGTCCACTCCTGCATTTTTTACCCGAAACATGGGGCCCCCGGGGTTGATGTTATTCGCATCTAGTAACTTTTTATCCGGTTTCCACGATGGCAAGATGACACTCAAGATAACGAAGATGCCACGCCCCTCGAGGCTGGTGTTGCGCAATATCTTACATTTTTAATATAAAAATTTACCCGAAAATATATATTTGAACATGGGGCCCCGGCGGCTAGGGCTCTGCCCCGCGCGATGTGAACCCGTAGCAAACCACCTTTTCCCCTTCCCCCACCACCCCACCCCGCAGAGTTGAATGACAAAGGACAAATTAGCCTTAAATTTGTATTTTATTAAAAATGCCCAGTACTTGTTATTCTATTTAAATATACAAAAAAATCTAATGTAAATCTTTCCCCCCCCCCCTAACTTGAGCATGCGGGCCCGACGGCTGGGGCTCTGCCCCACGGGGTTGATGTGGCCTTGAACCTTCCTCCGTCCCCTAACTTGCACATGAGGGCCCCACAATATGGCGGCTGGGGCTTTGCCCCCCGGGCTCGCTTGAGTTAGAGAGAGAAAGATGGTTTTTTTTGTAGAACCTTATGTGTTAAAGAGAGAAAGATAGATTTTTGGTGACTGACAGACACCGATGACCTTTGACATTTGGTTTGGCGCGCTTGAGATTGCGCAATATTGCGTCAGCCGCAAAGTGATCCAGAAATGACATGAGGTGATCCAGAACCCGCCTATCTCTACTACTCACGGTGTTCTGCTGATTTTTGCAATGGACCACTGTACCTGCTCGAATTTGTTTATGTAAAATACGGCCTGCTAAATTATGAGAGAAACGTCAAAGTAAATGTACAATGATAGCAAATTTTTAAGAAAATTTCAATCCTTCCTTTCGAAAAGTAGCGCGTGTGAGTGAATCTTGGCGGTACATCGATTCGTTATTAATCGAATGTACCTACACATAGCCCATTCTCCTGCAAATTGAAAATAGAGAATATCCCACGATTACAGGGGAAGAGGATACAATTAAAATACCATCTTAACTAATTGCCTAGGAGGACATCATTACAGAATGATTTGGTAATAGTTTGTTAACTCTTGAGAACACCATCAGTATCTCAAAATTCTCAATTTTAGCGCCAAAAAACGAACATTGCGATGAAATTAACCACAAAATTGTATTTCGTTTACCTGGTTATGAAAAAAATGTATTTGAGTGTGATTACAATTGCAGATAATGACGACGACATTTTACAATTTCCTAAGGAATTTCGCCTTCTTCTTCTTTTTCTTCTTCATAATTTAGGACTTAGTCCTTTTATTTCCAATTTTGCATCTTAATTAGGCCTGGGATGCTGATGTTCAGCTGTCGTGCCATCGTTTTGGGGTCGTCCTTGGGGTATCTTTGTATTCGGCTTTTTCTCCCTTGCGATTTTTTCCAGTCTGTTGTCTTGCATCCTATTTACATGGCTATTCCAATTCCGTCGTCGTGTTCTCATCCATCTCACAACATCTTGGACTTTGCATGGTTTTCTGATGTTTTCGCTCCATACTTTGTCTCGTAGGGTAACGCCTGAGATCTGTTTTCATCCCTGTTGTTCGCATAATGCGTTTAGTCTTGACTGTTTCAGCTCTGGTTTCGGAATTTCTAGATTCGTTAAATTTCAGTGAAATGCCTCCACATTGCTTAACACTAGCGGCAAGTGTTAATCTCTTGAGAAATATAAATGTGTCTACTGGTTTAATAAATGGGAATTTGGAAGTCTTAAATCGCCAAGCTACAGGCAGAAAAGTATTATTATCGCGTACAGATTTAACACCTTCTGATATTACATTATCTTTTTGCTTTCGGAGAAGTCAGTTTTCTATACGCCTAGCATTTGCGATAACAATTAATAAATCGTAAGGACAAACTCTGGGTAAAGTAGGAATGTATTTGCCTCAACCAGTATTTAGCCATGGTCAATTCGAAATTCTGCATATTAGTTCGTTTTACAAATCATGTCAAAGCATTTTCAGGGATCTTTGGAATTCACCACCAAAGGGTGTTACAGTGTAAATGCTCCCTTAGCGGTTGGTACTGTGTGAACATGTTTACAGCGAAGCTTGCAGCTTGCACGGTATTTCGCATTCTATAGTAATCTGATGGGGGAGTTAGCCTGCTTTTGATTTTTTGTGTGCCCCACGCCGTTTGGTAGAGTTTTGGTGTAGAAACGAATATTTGGACATTTAAACCTGCGCCGATTGGCGGAGTTAGTTGCAAACAAGCTTCTGCAAAAAAAAATCCGTGCATATGGCCCATATTCTTGGGGCGAGTTATTTTGAAGTTTTGTCCGCTCTCGCGTGAAGCGCATGTCGCTTATTTATACTATTTTCTAGCCGTTCGTACTTTACCGGCGGCCTTCAAAATTCTCAATTTTAGCCCTAAAAACGAATATTGCGATGAAATCAACAACAAAATGATATCTCTCTTGCCTGAATATGAAAAACAATATTGGGTGTGAATACAATTATATCACATAATGACAATATTTTATAATTTTCTATGAAATTTCTAGATTCGTTAAATTTCAGCAGAATATACGAGTATCTACATTGCTTAACACTAAAATAGGATAAATAGATATTTCCTTGAACATTTTAAATGTGCATACTGGCTTAATAGATGAGATAAGATTAATTGTATGCAATTTATTTGAGAACTGCTTAGATTTGGTATTAAATGGCCAAGCCAGGCAGAAGAGTATTATTACCGCGCATAGATTAACACATTCTAATATTGCACTAATTTTTTGCCTTTGGAATAGAAATTTTTCTGTGCGCCAATCATTTGCGATGACAATTAATAAATCACAAGAACAAACTGTGGATCAAGTGGGGAATATATCGTATTTGCCACAACCAGTATTTAGCCATGGTCAAGTATATGTAGCAATATCACGTGTGAGTAGTGTTAGAAACTTAAAAATGTAAATTTTACGTAATGGATCCTGCCACACGTTACAAAGAAGTTTTGTAACTTGCAAAATATTTTGCAACAAGAATTTTATTTTCAAGTGCCAAAATTTAAATTAAAAAAACTTTATTTTATTTCCACACTGAGCAATTATACAATGTCTTTACATAAAGAATACCGCATAACAACTGACTTAATTCTAATTGAAATCTGTCTACAAACAAGCAAGCAAGCTGATAAGATAAGGAAATGACACCTCGTAAGATCATCAAAGCGTGCCTTATCTGTCCCACGTAACTCCCCCAGTCTTAATGAGAACTACGGGCTGCACGGAGTTCTTCTAATGAAATTTCCTGTGAATTGTTTTTTGATTTTTGATTAAAACATGACATCTTAATTCTATGATAGACATTTAACTTATAACTTATTACACCTATTATAAAAGTAATTACGGCAAAGGCAGTAAAAAATTAAAAGAATGATGTATTACAGAATACGTATTATTTTCAAAATTTGTAGGTAACTTTTGAAATTGAATTTTAATTGATTTTAAATCATCCAGATCTATAGTTTCTAGATTTAATTATTTCTTTAATTTTGTTGGAATACTTTAAAGTTGAGAGAAAAAGGTGTTCAATAGTAACATTGCAATTTTCGGTAATTTGTAATAAGTATGTGCCGTTTAAAGGATACTTAAAACTAGGATTAATACAATATATAGAAGCAATTAATTCTTGGGCGCTAACAATAATCCAAGAGTTTAAATTTATTTTCTGAATTTTAAGTTTAGCTACTTGCGCATGATGCACTTCACAGTTTGGGTTTTTCACGAATTTTAAAAGGTCAGTTTCACACATTAATTTTTATTAACTCGTGAAACTGCACTTCACAATAATAATTCTCTTTCAACACTTGTTTGCACTTTTTGACCATTGGTACGTTATTTTTTCGTTATATAGGAGATAGGGTTTGGAAGGAATTATAATTTGGTAATTTTTACTGTTCCTAATTGGTACAGGGAAAAGGTGATGATGTTCATATTGGATATCATTATAAAGGGGAATTTCTAATATAAAATTAAGATTATAATTTTTCCTGTATGCTTTAATGGTGATAATTTCTTTGTACTCGACTAATTCTTTGGATGTAGAATACGGCTATTTATACGGCAAGGCATTTTTCTGTATTTCCTCTAATTCTCGTGTTAGGTCCTTTCTTTCTATTTTTGAAGAATGCAATGTTTTCAATTTCGCAAAGGTGACGGCTTCTTCCAGAGTGTTTAAAATATGTAATAAAAGATTTAATAATGCTATTTGTAACTAGATCGAATGCATGTTAATAAATGAGTACATCTCCGTTTCGTGTAACGTGGAAGTTTTTATCGCTGATTTAAGCTGCAGAATCCTTGATTGCAATAGCAATTGATTGGTGCTTATAATTGCCGCATGGTTTTGTTGAATTTTTCTATTGCTTGTGTAATTAACGAAGTTTGCTTTATGATAGCATTAGCTTGATTTTCTTGATTTTTCTGTAGTATATCGATGGCGTTTTCGATCCGTTTCCCGTCTTCTGCGTCGAGATTACCGGTTATGAATTTGAAAATGTTTCCTAGTTCATTGATTGCACCTCTCTTAGTGCGTTCATGTGGAAATATGTGTTCGATTTTTCTTTAATTTTCTCGTAAGAATACTTCCAACATTATTTGATAATTATGAAATTCGGTTTTGTAGGTTTCGTCGTTGGCATGAGTTTCAAATAACAGTTGAATTTTCTTGATGTTATTTTCCAATATTTGTAATTCGGTTATTACTGGTGAACAATCTATTGTTTTATTAGCGTCCATTGTATTTCTTTTATATGTGCAATTCCTAATTTGTCGTAATAAAGTTCTGGATTATTTTCGAGGTTGATGAATTTAGGCTGGTCCAGTGCAAAACTAAATGCAATTGATATTATTGCGATGATCGAGTATTCAAGGAGCATCTTGTTGAAACTACGCTACTGTTGTTTTCGTCTGCAACAAAGGGCAACAGATCATTTACGTGAAGTTTCTTTGTTTGATTTTTATTATTCAGTAATATGCAAGTATTTTCGGGGGTGATTTCTTGAATAGTGTAGGGTCCGCCGTACCTATTTATTGCTTTTCTTGTTCCTAATGTGGGTTCTTGCGAATACTTTGTCTCCTACTTTAAATTGTGGATCTTTTCTTTTTGCGTTTCTTTTGTCGATAATGGCTTCTTTCGAGATTTGTATTCGTATTGCTTGTACCTTTCTTATAAACAATATTATAGTCGAATTCTTCCAATTTGATTGGTCATCTAGCAAATTTAGAGTTAGGTTCTTTCAGTGAATGAAGCCATTAAAGTGGTCCATGATCGGTAACTAAAGAAAAAATCCGTCAGAAGAATAGAAAGTCTGTAACAGATTTAGAAGATAATGGGAATTACGATATTCGGCAAATAATCTATATTTTTTATAAAACAGACGAATTCCGTGTCACTATTAATGCTTTACGGGAAAATTATTGACAGATCTAGGTTGGTGTGGTTCAGTGTCTTCACTGAAAATAATCGTTACAAAATTGGCTTTAGATGGGAGAAAACGCAAAACAACAGACAACTTTTAATATAGAAGAACGATATCAGTGAAAAACGAATAGAATACCTCCAAAGTATCAAATATTACTGAAGTGAAAATAGGCCATTTGTCATTTTGGATGAGAGCTACATTCATAGCGGGCATACAAAATCAACAAGTTGGAGCGACAATCGTAAGAGGGGTTGCTTTCAAGTATTGCGAAGGGTCAACGATTCATCAAAAAGTGGAGATTACCACGATGATATAAGCGGTACAAATTACAAGAAATGAGTAAAATGACTCCTACTTCCAAGTTTATTGAAGAACTCCGTAGTTGTTATAGACAGTGTCCCGTATCATAGTGTCCGATTAAACCCTGTACTGACAGACAATAGTAACAAAATATATAACTTATAATTGATAGTCTACTATAAAATCATGTACATACATGTCGTATTACGTCTTCCGTCTTCTCATCCGGAATTAAACCAGATATAATTGATTTTGGCAAAACTAAAAAATGAAGTGGCAGGAAAAACGTTACGTTTAAATTTAATAATGTGATACAGTTGGCCGAACAGGCCATTACAAATATATTTCAAGAAGACTGGAAAAACCATTGTCAGATAGTGATTGCAATTGGCGAATCTTCAGAATAAATCGTTTTTAGACATACATACTGAAAAGCTGGTCATAGATGTGGGAGAAGACAGTGACAGTGATTACCAATTTAGTGACTTAAGCGACAGTGATGATGAAAGTCATACAAATACTTAGTTAATTAACTTATACTTACCTATACTTACTGTAAAATTATACCTACAATACTCAAATACTTAGTTTTATCATAAAATTATGCATACACGCTACGCCACTGGACTGGGCGTTTTCAAACTGCATAAACACGTCTCCTGAGCACTGACGCACTCGCCTTCCCTCGTGGACCCAGCTGTACATAACTAGCTTTCACACTCTCGGTGGCACTAGAGGGAGATAGAGAGGGGAAGTTTGTTACAGGTTTAATTGCTCGAATCGACATCGATCACAAGCACTGTCAAAAATCGGGGAAAAGTACAGAGTTTGCCGGCTTTACTAGAAATCACAGATCTTAATGTGTCGGATCAGATAACGGAGCTCCAGTTACCCTCGGTCTAGCTTAGTCGAGAAGGCGTGGTTCGAAAGCTCAGTTAAAACCGACGGCACTTACCCTATGCCTTGCTCAAAAGAATTGCCTACGGACGCCACTCGTTTTGATGAAATTAACAGTCCTCGTGGCCCAAAACGAGAAATGCCACAGAGCTTTACCCACGGTGTACTGGGTTAGCTGCAACTGCCTGCTCCTCGACGCTCCCCAAGCTTCCTCCAAGCGGCTGGTGTAAGCACAGGGTGACCGTGAAGCAACTGTCTTACCTGAGATGGTCACCCTCCTAAATTGGCACAAAAATAACTGACACTGTCCCCAAATCTTAGGGTTCACTTATCAAAGGGACATGCTTTCAGCTTTACAATTCAAATACATCAGGCCTTTGCCCTGTTAACTTGGTTTAAGACCCAAACAAAAAAAGAAAGCTTCAAAATTCACTAAAAGTAGAAGTTAACTTTAATAAAGTTTATTATTGAAAGAATTAAATTGTCACAAATATTCACATGAAATATCGGGGACCCCAGGACAAAAAATTACCTTAGCATCTACGTTACATTTAAATTATAGGCGATAATGCACAAAAAAAAACAAAACAGGAGTCAGGCCCCTGTGCATAATAGTCAAATAAAAATCTGGTGTGATACACTCACACAACTTCCTTTTACAGTGTTCTTATAATTAGTCAAAAATTTCATTTTTAATTTTTAGCCATTAGTCAAAAATTTTCAAAAATTACAAATACTACAAAAACGGTACAAAATAGAGCGTTAGTTAAAAAGACAAATTTTCTCTAGAATTTTAAGGTGAATTCAAAAATGTAATAGTATACCGGGTGTTTTATTTCAAATAGGAGTTAAAAAAAACAAAAGAAACCCACTTTAGAACTATTCAACTGGAAAATCACCTATTTCACATCAATACACATTAAAAATGTAGTAAAAATGTAAAGTTTAAAAAAAATCGTTAGAGCCGTTTTTGAAAAAATCGAAAAAAACTGAAAAATCACAAGAGTAAACACCTACTTCCGGTTATGCGATTTTCTTCAAAAGCTTGCTGTCTCATCTACATAGTACACAAAACTTATATATGAAGTTTCAATGCCATACCTCTTTTCGTTTTTGAGATATTCTGTTCACAGACACACACACAGACAGACACACAGACAGACAGACACACAGACAGACCAATGAAAAAAAATATGTTTTTTGAGATCAGGGGACTCTAAAACGTGAAGATCTGTTGAAAACTCAATTTTTTTGGGGTGAATCCAATACTTCCTTTATAGTAGTAAAAGGAAGTAAAAAGAGCTGAGGGAAAGGAGTACGTGTAATTTTGCAAATTATTGAATAAAAATACAAGACTGTACAAAAATGTGCCCACCTGCTGCTCACGGTATCCGCATCAACATATCTTTATGAACCATATTATTCCAAAATGAAATATGCAAAGAAGCTATACGGAAATCGGCATACTGATTCTCACCTTGATGAGCAGCAGCAGGTAGTAATTATTAACCTGATTTGTCTAAAATAGTTAAAAGTTTGTCTCACCATCCAAAATCACACTTTTTTTTAAATAAATGCTTGGATACATTTACGGTTTGAGTTTTATTATTTACGCATAACCGGGCTGGAAATGAATGTTTACATCTTAAGTACAACTTTACGCCCGGCAAAAAATAAAAACGCGGGCCCTAAAGTAACTTTACGGCCCGCAAATTACTTTAAGGCCCGGCAACTTAACTGTGGTAGCAATTTTTGGCATTCAAAACCCTAAATTGATTTTGTGTTTCTTCCATGCAGTTGTGCGTAAAACGTTGTACGTACCTCAGGCCGGAAGTGATTACGCCCTTAGCCAAATAAACGCCCTCCTCCGTCGGGCCTCAAATTTTGGCTGCGGGTGTAATCTTACTCTTCCGGCCTTCTATACGTAAATAATTATTACATTATATTATGAGATATGATAGTGTACTATGTTGCGGCCCGCGTAACATATCACACATATGTATGTGGCCCGAGAAGAAAAAGGTTGAGTATGGCTGGTCTAGGATGTAAATCACAGACAGTGGAAAAAGTCCGAAAAACATATCAAAATGTAGATTATTTTAAAATACACAAGAAAACAATGAACGATTCGCGTATGCAATTCGAAACTTTGGAAAATAGGAATATTAAAAAAAGTTTATTTATAGATGACCAAATTAAACAAATATCTGTAAATTATTGTCGAGGGCTGCAACAATTCGATGTTTACACGATGCATGCGGTAGCAAGGGAACATAATTCAGTATAGACACAGAATCACTATAGTCTCGTGTTTATGGCGTCCGATCCCAATCTGAAAACTTTTATTCAAATCCTAGCCACTGCAAGATTTAAAAAATCAATACGACCATTACAACAGGCCCAACAAAGACCACGCGTTAGACAGAGAAAGCATGTTCCAGGAAACAATTTACGCAGGTTCAGACATGGCAAGCGTGAGCAAATATTACAGAAGAAGTATAAGATGGGTCACTGGCGGCATTTACAAACGAAATTGCACTTCAAACGAGTGCCGACAACTCGCCGTTGTAAGCACTGTGAAGCACTGGCGGCAAACCGTCTTAGAACGCTCCGATTAGCCGAGTGACCCATCTTATACTTGTTCTGTAATCTTTGGCGCGAGTGAGCGCAATTTGGACTAGAAAGATATTCTATTCAGCATCAACCGTTGTTGGTGTTAAAAAAATAATTGAAGAGGACCAGAAAGTCACCTATGCGGCAATATATCAACTCAAGAAAGGATCCTCAGCTGTGCCACAAACATACACGATTACCGACTTAAAAAAAATAGCAATCGTTTTGTGCCACATTAGCTTTCTGTTTCCTAAAAAACAGACTGTGTCAGAATTGGCCATGAAACTTTATGTCTTTTAATGGCGGGCAACAACTTTTTTCAATATTCTGATAGATGACGAAACTTATATTCCCTTTTTCGACGTACTTACCCACCAAGAGTCGTGTATGGATTCATAAAGGTGTAGAAATTCCAACAATGACAAAGAAGCAGCGAGCTATGAAAAAATTATGTATGCGGTATTCTTTAGAGTATGGGTCTAGTAGTGCAATTAAGCTAGATAGACAAAATACAGTTATAGCAAAGATTATATTACTCTTTAACTATAACTAAGTGATACATACAAAAATGTTTGCTGGAGTGTTCAACTGAGTTCCAGAGAAGGATTATTATCCTACATTATGAAATTACATGCCTCATACGGCTGCTTTAAAACTCCAGTTCTAGGCTGAAAAAAATATAAAAGAAATACAACATCCACTGTACTCACCTTATTTTATCAATGTACTACCTTTAGCTGTTTTATGAGCTTAAAAGACATTTTCGGGGTAAAAAGCTTTCACCTGTAGAAGAGATTGATACCGCAGTTTACGATTATTACTTCGACACGAAGTGTACGAAGTATTGAAATTCCCTCATATCGAAAACCACTCTGAGTCAAATATCTCTAAAATTCGTGCCAACCGACTAATGAACCCACTATACCAAATCTCTGTCTCGGTTGTGCGGATCTTTTGGTGAAGACTGCGGTGTACGTATGTTCGTATGTATACACGACTCCGGTCGCCAGGAACCTTCCTGAAGTCTTGGATCGTTTTCATATGATAGGTCCTCCGAAAATGAAGGCAACATCAACTTTTGATGTATGGTTGTCGGCAAAAAAAATTTTTGTTTGTTTTTTTTATAAATAACTGGTTCATAAAATTTAATTGTACTAGCGAGACGTAGTGATGCTGAATGTCAAAGTATTCTTGGAAAGCACCGATGGTGCTTTTCTTGGGTGGGGGGTACCGTATATTTTTGAATTAATTTTAACATATTTAAAATAAAATCCTAAAAAATATTAACCGTTATCTTTATTCTTAATTTTAACTTGATCCTCATATCAATTTAATTAACATGTCTGGCCGTGTCAATCAATTTAATTAGGCCACATAATTGGAGCAGCCAATTTAATTAATTACACAAGTAATTAGATTAAAGCTTGATGACCATCAAGCAAGGCTAATGCTACTGATGATTAATAATTGCCAGAAATAACCCACAAACTAATAATTATTAAGAATGTATTATAAAACTAAAAATAACACCCAACGTGTTTACATATAGTAACGGTGTCCGCCGGCAAATTTCATTTTTAAACTTGAAATAAAATTTTTATTTCTTAAATATGTTATTGAAAAAAAAAATACAAAATAAACCTTAATCTTTGGGAAATTATTTGTGAAACAGCACATCCGTCAAATGACGCCCCTCACGTCGTATCACTTCTTCCAAACGAACTTGAAAATTTTGCATCACACGCGTAAGCATGGCAGGTGTAATCGCACGAATTTCTTGGGTGATGTTCTGCTTTAACACATCCAAAGTGGTGGTGCATTCTCGTAGACGTTTGATTTGAGATATCCCCACAAAAAAGTGGGTGTCCAGTGGCAAATTGACAGCGATTGACAGCTGCTGCACTTGTAGAAAGTAAAACTGCCAAGTGAAATTTAAAATGTAAGTAATTACTGTTTACTGATCAAACGGTTATAGGAAAAATATCTATACTCATCGAGCATCTGGGACTTTATTGTCCCATATTATAAGTAAAAATGTCTCCCCTGTAGCTGCAATGTCATCGTAAGATACAGTATCCTCAACACATAATGCAATCTGTCGCAGTTTCGGATTTTTTTTTTATAAGGCGTGAACCTTTAATCTTGCTATTTCTAAAGAAAGAGGTTGTTCTACAACCGATACCCACATGTAGAAACAGCAAACAATTTAGAGCATTCCTGTGCAAATTTTATTGCTATAGTTTGTAAAAAATTGAGATTTTTATTATTCCTTGAGCATGGCCGAACAAATAATCGTCTCATCTATTGACAAGGTGGTTAGGGAAATTAATAGGTCAGTGTACTAGCCAACAACTACTTGAGAACTCCCTTTGTTTTTCAGTAGATGCTGCGACGATAGAAACATCATCCTCAGATTGGTCCTCTTCTACACGAATACTCTGGCTCCTAAATTGGGCGGCAAGATGCTTTATAAAAAGCTTTTATTTCTATTGTTTGCAAGAAAATCCGCTTGCGTTGTTCTGGTAACAGTATGTATTTTCACTGATCTCTATATCTGCTGATGTTCTTCTACAGCTCATAATTGAAAAACCGTTAGATTTGGAGGAAAACTGGTAGTGGCAAAAATTGTTTATTATAATATGATCTATATTTATTATTAAATTTTTTTTCTGTCTGCAACGGTTACGGAATTATATAGAAAAAAAATCATAAATGAGCCGTCATTTTTCACTGTGGCGGCTGCAGCACAGTTTCTATTATATATTCAATAAGAAGGTAAGAAGTAATTTTTGGCTTATTTTCTTGTACTATACATAGAGTGATTAAAAATATTTCCCCACGAAGCATGCCTTGGAATTTGAACGTATACGTAAGAGTAAAGACACACGAAGGGTTCTACGCCGAGTCGGGGGCGAATGCTATAAAACATATGAGTCGTCTAAAAAGTCGACGCGCTAAACATAACGATGACATATTGCCAGTATTCCTATTTAAGGCAATAGATTCTGGCAAGGAATTTATAAAATTAATGGGTTTAATTTATTGTAGATTGAAGAAAAAGGATCGGCGTATATGGGGACACCCACTTGTTACGGAACATTCGAGAAAAAGTCTGTTTTATACTCTCTTTGTTAATATAAAATTAAAGAAGTCGACCTATGTTACCGGTATCAAAATGACTTAACGATACCCACGCGGTGTGAGTATCGCACGACTGTTTAAGTCGGGGAAAAGGTGGCACGCTCGCCCTGAGATTCGTCAAAACAGGCTAAAGGCCTCGGCTGATACGCTCAGGGAGATGGGCGTGGTTCAAACGATACGGGCAAGCGTGGCGTGACATATATAGGGTGAGTCGAAATAAAAGGGCGCCACCAGGTCTGTCTCGGGGTTTACTCGTGCAACCGGACCTAGACGGTTAGACGGAACGAGAAGTACACAGGGTACTACGTGAGGAAGGTACTCGAGAAGCTGTAGAACTCGAATCACAATTTCGGGAAAAATACTTGAATAACTATTTCGGGCCTCGTCGTCACTGCGGCGGCGTCGCCAGACCTACCTGTGTCGCTCCAACGCTCAAACTTCGTCGTACATCAATCGTTACACAGAAAACTTATCCTGAAAAGAACATGCACAGATTCGCCACAATAATAAGGCCTTTGTTCAAAATACTCGTCTATTGGTCTGACGTTAACAAAGGGGTAATTTACAAGGCTACGAAGATTACACTATGCCTAAATTTAGTGCCCCAGCTGGAGAGGCGCGTTATATCTAGAACAACATAACAGCGAATGGTCACACATAAATGGTCGCAATATCAAAGGCCGAAATAACTGCTGACTATACAACCGGCCATGAGCGGCCTTACTATGAACTCCTAAATCCAACGGGCCTTGGTCGGACAGTACGTGAACTGAAATTGACGGCGACGGAGCCACCAAGTTCGTGACCCAAGGCCGATATTCAAATTAGGCCCGCGTCCACCACGGATGATTATCCCAAGGGTCAGCGACCGGAGAACAATAACTGGTGGCCAAAGCCCATTAATTTAGTAGCCAGCGCGTTCAGATTTAAACCACACAAATAGCAAGTGCTTATTTTCAAAGGAAAGCGGCCCACGTGCATTAAATGAGTGATCACAGTAAGCAATTTTAAGCCTTGCAAACAATGTCTGATCGATTACAAATGAATACGGCCTAAACAGATTAAATTAGCAAGCAACGGGTGCAAGATTTGGTCACATAAATATTAAGTAATTAGCGGCAAGTGAATACGGCCAAAATACAGTAAATTAGCAAGCATTGTGTGCGAAATTTAGTCACATAAATATCAAGTAATTAGCGGCAAATGATTACGGCCAAAATACAGTAAATTAGCACGCACTGTGTAAGATTTAGTCACATAGATATCAGCTGATTAGTTACAACAACTGCGGTCAACATGCAATAATTTAGTTAGCACAATAAATTATCCTGGGTTTAGGCCACATAAATGACAGCTAATACGTTCTGCTGGCAGCGATTAACGCACAGTAAAACTAGCACACACAGAATATAAGTTCAGTTCACATAAATGACAGATAATACGTTATAAATTGGTTACACATATACCTGTATCTCAACGATCCTCGAACGTGGGCGAGAGGTTACTTAGCGACATGCCTGCAGAGGCGACATAGGTGCGAAAGCGTGGGCGGCACGTGAGAATGCTGGCAGAAAGCCGCCTTGTAGGGGCGTCAACTAGAATGCGTCTCTCTCATGACACAAAAACGACGGTGAGGCCAAGGAATCCAAACGTCCTGCAGGTGTGTTCCCCGTTTAATCGGAATAGAAGGGTCAACCCTCACTCAATGGAGCACAACTCGGCCATCGGAATGCACAAACACCCACGTACCAACGGTACACACCACGACCCACTACACGCTCCTTGCGTCTCAACGAACGACTCTATGGTGACTGCCGGAAGGCAAACACAGTTTTAATGTTCACAACAACACTTTGCTGTAACAGCACAAACGGAAGGCCGACGCCTCCGCGACAAGCGCGGAAGCGTCGCACGAACTCTCCCTTTACGACTTGTTAGCTCGACAGCTCGGGGCTGAATCCCGGAATCTCGACCGTTAGAAAAACTCGCGCGAAAAGAAGCGTCCCCAAGCTGACTCCACAGCCAATCGGGAGGCGGAATCGTTCACCGGATAAAACAAAATAATGTCGGAGTGACAAAGAAGACGAGGCCCTCTCATTTGCTCCAACAGGAATTTTTAACACGCCTGAAACCAGCGTTGCAGAACTAAAGCCACGTGCAAGGATCAGTAAATAAAGGGTGGCCCAAATCGAGATAACTGCGCTAAACTACAGGGTGTTCGAATTTATTACTGCTAACATAAGCGATGCAAAATTGAGTAGCTAAAGACGGGTTGAAAGTACAGACGAGCTGTTCTGAAGGCTTAAATGGTAAATTAAATTGCTGAAGACTGCAAAATGGCTTAACACCTATTTTTTTTAATTTTTTTTACGAACGTCTCAATATTCATAAAATGAACTATTGATTTAATTAAGTGGCATATTAAAGTGAGATGCGGTGTTAAGATGCAGCATATCTCCACATGAGATATTAGTATTAACACTGAGGTAAGCAAACATTCCTTATTGAATATAGATAATACACTACATAATAACACATACATACAGTAATCGCCAAAAAGGTGACACCAAATGGGAAATTTTTAAAATTAATTTTTGGAAAATCAAAGCCCTGACGATCGGAAGTGGTTGTAAAACATTACAACTGGGTTAAACACGTGTCACGTGACATCCGCTATCTGTCAAATAGATATACGTACGATTTTAGGTAAAAATACCCATATCCTTTTCCTCGAATGTTCAAGATTTGTTTTGCCATTTCAGCACAATCTCTCGTAAATTATTTTAAAAAATTATTAACGTCCAATGAAGTTGCTTTCAGGTCTATGCGACTGCTGCTTGTCGAACATTCCTTAGTTTTTATAATACCAGAAGCTTTAATTTAAGTTGTACGCGAGCAGGGGTGCATAAAAACTTAAAATGTTTGCTTGAATCTAATCACGGCACTGGTAAAACAAAAGATGAAATTGATACTTACGTGTGTACATTGAAATAACCTCCGGATACTGATATCTTTAAATGGTGACGACAAGAAAACGAAAAACCATATCCTCATTTAGCATATCTAGCAAAACGATCAGTGCCACCATAACGAGTTTTTCGGTTACGGGTCGCCTGATAATAAAACATCGCTGTCAACTAAAACTCAGACAGATGTGATAATTTGATATTTTTGAATAAGAATAATAGTTATAACATTAAATTTAAATTTTTTATGTAAAACTTTAGCCGTTTACACGTCTACACGTGTATTTTTGAACCAAAAAACGTTTAAAACAATAACCGCATTTTTCATTCCTAATTCACATTTCGGCAAACACCTTAGTATGTAATTACAGGTGCGCACCTGAACTGAGGAAAGTTGACCTTAATAAAGGGTGATACCGCCCAAATTCAGCTTTGGACTGTTGTTGTAGATTCGCAGTGCAGTTATGTTTTTAATGACTTCAAAACGCGTGAACACGAAGTCGTCAACTCTAACAAACACACCTTCGTCACGCCGTCCTCCCCCCGGATTTATTAATTAGTCTACTGTTTGTAATCCGCCAAAGTGAAGAAAAACGCTCATGCGTAATTTGTATTTACGGGAGAAGAGCAATGCTTTAGATCCGGAATTTGACCCGTGAAACAACTGGATAACAGATGCAGCAATTGGTACGATATTCTCGCCTTTATCCTCAACAGCAGCTACACAAATTTGACAACAATCAGAGTCCATCATTCACAACTTTGCGTTTATCTACTTCGATAATCGGGGCACGAGTTTTTGAAGGCCCGGCATTGGAATCATAATCATTGAGATTTATAAGCTACCTCGACTCATATCATGTAAAAACTTAAGCCACCCTGAGTCAGAGCCGAATTTAAGAATTTTGACACCTGGAGTAAAATAAAATTTGGCGCCCCTTATGCCTAAAACCCCTTACCACCTCTCGTTAAGATATTAGGTATTCAACAATGTTGGTTATCGCATGGAACACAAAAGACAACTGCGTACATTTGGCATGCTGTTCTTTACATTGAATTACAGTAGTAGACTTTATTCTTAACAATATACAAGGAGAAAAAACATGATTTTTTTAGTTTTTCCTCTGCAAAATATATTTTTAAATTTTAATTACACAACTGCAGTTTATTGTATAACAAACTACAAGGAAAAATCTTAGCCTTTACCTTCCTTACTTTTTTTTTGGAAAATTATCAATAATTTTTTCAAAATCTAAAAGTGAAGTAACTTGTTTCACTGAGAGGTAATAAGTATTATTTAAGACATACATAAGGTGGCTCACTGCAGACTGACAAGTTTTACATGGATTGTCTAAAGTCAATCTTGCGAAAACAATTTACGTACTGAAATTTCATAATAATAATGCAGTTTTGATGTAATATCAGCAAAAATTAATTTAATTCACTGTAGAGCATCGTTCAAGCACGATTCGTTTTTTATTACGAAGTATATCGATAATCACGACACAATGAATGTTTCATAGATATTTTAATGTTGGTAGACGTGGGCCACTACCATCTCGTAATCTGAATAGGGAAAATTGATGAACCTTTAATGAACTGAAGGATGCTATCCATAATGTCATTGATAGTATAAACCAAGATTTATTAATTAGAGTTTTCAATAATTTTACAGAACATTTAGAGCAGCGTATTGTTGTTGAAGTGGGACGCCTATCGGATATTGCATTTAAAAAATAAAATGGCATGTTTTGTACTTTCAAATGGTAATTTATCTATATTTTTCAGAACAACCATTATCTAGTTATTATCAGTTAAAATCCACCAGTCGGCTGTGGGCCACCTTGTACTATCAACTAAGGTATTTTTTTAATAAATTTCAATCTACTAGTTCAGTTGCAACTGAAACATTATACCTACAGGTATCTGAAAAGTTGTTGATATATTCGAATATGCCGTTTTAAACCTATTTTTGTAAATAAAAATAAATGATAAGTATTTAAATGTTGTTTATATCAAATATTTTTTCCAAAATTCTAGTTCTAAAAATAAGGGTGCTACAAATTTCCGTTATACTATTTATTTCTGACAAATGGGCGCAGATAATTTAATTACTTGATATGATGTTATACATCTTTATCAATGGAATCCAGAACTGGAGATTTTCAGAAATAAAAATTAATAAGTGGTTGTTCAGTTTTAATTTAATTTAAATACAGATCTAACTATGTACTTTCGTTTTTTATCATTTTAATGTGAATTCTAAATGTTGATATAAAAATGTTATAATTTTTAAAATAAAAATTTAAAGACGTATGTAGAATTTCACAGTATCATTTAGCCAGAATTACATCTTTATAGCTGACTTTAATAATAATTTAAATAAGATTGTTATTTTGCAATTTTCCAATATTCTATTGCTTTACTTATAGCTTCAAGTTTAATTTGTTCAAATGAGATGTAATGTCTGTTAAAAATGCAAGGTCTGACAAGAATTTTGCATCTTTCATTTGATTTTCCAGTTCCGTAGTGTTGAACTTCACTTCATTTGTGAGGAAAAGGGGAATTAGGAATAGCAAGTCCCCATATGCAGCATATATTTCAGCCAAAAAATCATGAAACTTTCTGTGAGTCAAATCTTGATTACCCCCTCTTATAATATTTGTTATTTTAACAGCAACTTTCATGGCATCTATTTGACGTATGGATTTTCCTCAGTGCAGTGTACAACAAGACAGTTGATATTATTTTGCTTTAAGAGTCTAGCAAATCCACATACACTTCCTATCATAGTCCTGGCTCCATCAGTACTAACAATGCAGAAACATTTATCAAATCCTTCATAGTCTGATACCACTTTCTGTACAGCTTCAAAAATTGCAGTACCCTTGGTTGTACCATGCAAAGAAATAAGACCAAGCATTTCCTCTGCTACAGTGAAGTCCACTTGAATAGTTTGAACAAAAATCACAAGTTGGCTGATATTGGATTGATTGGTGCTTTCATCCAGACAGTGCAAAATACTTACATTTTTCAATTGTGTCGTATAACTTTTTAGTAACATATTGATCAATGTGTTCCACACGTTTCGTAATTGTGTGGTGAGATATTGTCACTGTTTCAAATTTCTGGGCAATTTTTGTTCATTAAATTGTTTTGCCATTTTGATTGCACAATTCTTTATGCGCACTCAATCACTAAATTATTTTTTTGCTTTTGCAATCTCCAGTGCTACTTCGTAAGAAGCCGCAAGACTGATCAGTACTAAACTTTTTGAAAAAACTGTGTTTGTTGTGTAAGTTGCTTCTTATATTCCATAATGATACCATTTCTAGACTCGCCAGTATACTGCTGAAACTTTTTCTCATGCAACGAAGTGTAATAGCATTTTAAATGATATTCTTTAGGAACTGATAGTACTTGCATATACCCATGGCACTGAAGTTTATTATTGTTGTTGTTTGTGACCAAATAGTCCTCCCATCGGTCATTATACACTTGATGTTTGTCCGTTATTTTTCTTTTTTGTGAAAACATACGAGCCCCGTCCAGCTTTAGTTGGCCCACCCGATAAAATTTCTGTTATTGGCGAGTATTGAAGATCATTTAAACAAATAGAGGTTGCGCCGGTGGTGGGCAGGACTGTTTCCAAATACAATGTTGCCAGTTAAAGTAAAAATTCTACATGTTAAGACAACCCTGATATAGGGTATTAGGAAAGCCCACATATTTTTATATAATTTTAATCAGTGTTAGGGCTCACCAAACTGATCTATTCTATTTATAATTTTTTTAATAGTATTTAGGCGACACACTTGCCAAGCATCTGACGTCACCACATCAATCCCAAAGTACAGGGTGCGCATCCCAACAATGCAACCCTCAGCGGCGGTAGTTCGAGTTTAGTTGTGGCGTTATGAACATTATTATGTTATGTATATTGTGTTCTTATGTTAGTTATTAATAAAGAGTGTAAATAGCCTGTAAATATATATTAATAAACACTATAGCATAAAATGGGTGTAACACGATTATGGGTTAACGCAAAAACACGCAGTTGATAACTTACACACCTACCTCATTTAACCCTTAACAAGCAAACTTAGTTTAAAGAAAAAAAAATTACATTTATTTTGTTTGCATTCTTTCAGATGCCACGAAACAGAAAAACGATGTTCTTATCAAAGATTTAATTTCAGTTTTTCAAAAGCGGCTGGTAAACTGGTGAGCATCAGAACATTGTGAATGTTCAAGGATAATACCACAAGCAGTGGATATATTTTTGACAAATATTTTGTCGTTTCCATGTAAATTAATGCGTTTAAATTTCACGATACAAAATCACATCAAAAATGTCACGAGCCGAAGGCGAGTGACATTTAAATGTGATTTTGTTGAGTGAAATTTGCAATAATTTCAATGAAAATGGCAAAATATTTTTAAAAAAATATATCCACTTCGAGTGGTATTTGGGACGACTATTTAACAATATTAATACATAACGATTAACTTTATTAAAAAATATTCCAACAATTAATATAATTATTCATTCTCAATTAAATTCAGCGGAATACTTCCAAAACACAGCATTTTAAAATTTTTAAAACAAGCCACACAGTTTGTTGGGGTTTAGTGTTACGTAACCTAGCGATATAACTAAAGATAGAACATCGTTGCTAAGCGATACTTCGCAACAAGGCTATTTATTTTTTGAGTACGTACATTGTTTTGTGAATATTTTGCATGGTGCCTAATATTCAGTGATATACTGCTGTTATTGGTTGAAAAAAGCAAATTTCTGCAATGTGATTGGCTTATATGTTATAGTGTTGAATAGTCACTGGTATAACAGGTATACCACTTCATATACACAGTGTATCATCAAAAAGCTCAATGTTTATACATGGAAGTGAAGCACTTTCACTGCAAACTAACAATGCTAATTCATAGTTGCGAGTGGTTAAACAAAGTTATACAAAAAATTCTATTGATTATACAACTCATTATAAATTTGGCCAATCGTAATTGAGAATTTTACTTAGTTACAAGGTATAGATAAACGGATATACCCTTGACGACGTGGTATAATCACTTCGGTGTTTCGGTGGGTCCAACAAAGCAAAAGTAATGGATAATAATAATAATCTAGAGCCATGATGTAATAACTGTCTATTGCAAATTCGAGGTTAGCAGGTTAGGTTTTGCGTCAGTTTTGACACAAACTGACGCAAAACCTAACCTGATAACGTCGAATTTGACATAGACTTACAGTGCCACCAACATAAACAGTGCCACTAACACAAACAGTGCCAACCTAAGAAATAAAATAATTTATTATTATTGGTCTATTCATTATATAATCGTAACGAATACCACTCGAGCAATCGAAAATAATGATTATTTTTCACTCATAATTCGACGTAATCCTTAAAATACCACTCGAGCTGCGCTCTCGTGGTTTTTCGCAGATTACGTCTCGTTACTCGAAAAATAATCGATTATTTTCGATGCTCTTGTGATATTATAACTGATTATACAACTCATTATAAATTTGGCCAATAGTAATTGAGAATTTTACTTAGTTACAAGGTATATAAACGGATATACCCTTGACGACGTGGTATAATCACTGCGGTGTTTCGGTGGGTCCAACAAAGCAAAAATAATGGATAATAATAATAATCTAGAGCCAGGATGTAATAACTGTCTATTGCAAATTTGAGGTTAACAGGTACCCGATAACGTCGAATGTGACATAGACTTACAGTGCCACCAACATAAACAGTGCCACTAACACAAACAGTGCCAACCTAAGAAATAAAATAATTTATTATTATCGGTCTATTCATTAGATAATCATAACGAATACCACTCGAGCAATCGAAAATAATGATTATTTCTCACTCGTAACTCGACGTAATCCTTAAAATACCACTCGAGCTGCGCTCTCGTGGTTTTTCGCAGATTACGTCTCGTTACTCGAAAAATAATCGATTATTTTCGATGCTCTTGTGATATTATAACTGAAAATACGAGTATTTAACTTTGTACCGTTTTTTTTTGGCCCACTATGTATATTGTTAAGAAACTCAATTACCTTTTGATGTAGGGTTACATTTATATTTTATGCATCGTCTACAATTTAGCCATTCTAATCATACTAAATTACTGAAATAAACTAATTTGTATATGTATCTTACTCTAATCTAAAGTATAACAAATCTAATTACATTACAGATTACAACATGATACTATAGTCCAATACTAAAAATTATAACTATACAGGGTGTCCCAGAAATAAATGCGCAAAAAAACTGCAGCATCCTAATGGTAGAGAATTGCCTTAAATAATATCTTTTTATTCTGACCATTTTGAAATTTGATTTGAAAACCTCTTTATCTGACCTACACGAGCAGACTTTCAAAAAGATATAGTTAGTTGCTAAAGAAATACGTTCAAAGCTTACAAGATTTTGTAAATACTTTTAACAGCAATTAATAGAGCAAAAATGGGCGCATTCAGACGACACAACAGTTGTACAACTGTTGAGTGAAAGTTCCCTGAATGCGACCGCTCACTTAGCCGCTGAGTCGTAGCGGTCGCCATTTTATGTAGCGCATTTCAAAACCGCTCACTGATCAGAAACCGCTCAGTAAAATGGACGTGTTTACCGCGCAAAACAAATTTAAATAAAGATTATTAGGTAATTATTGTTAGATAGTATCTACATAATTACCTACTTTCCTACTACACTATTTACTCTTTAATTTATCTTACTAATCTCATCAAATAATGTTGCTCCTTCATTCAAATAAAATATAAAGATATTACACTTTAATTTGTTATTGATAGTATCATCGCTCATAATAGATGGTTTACTTGGAAATTCGAATAAAAATGTAACTACATTATTTATTTCACGTATTACAGTTGATTTGTAACTCTTAACAAAAAAACAAAACATTCAGCTGTATTTATAGGTTAAAATAAACAACTTTGACAGTTAGCTCATCGTAAATTGAAAAGGGCCATTCAGCAAACCTACATCGCTCAAACTGAGCGCTTGATCAGCGCTCACTCAACGGTTGTGTCGTCTGAATGCGCCCAATGGTAGACTAGAAAGCAGTGGCGCACTCCATTTTTAGGTAAACCTTTTATAATGTTTAATTCAGCAATTTATACACCGATTTTCATAATTATTTCAGAAACTGTGGTAACTCATTGGCTCCTTTTATGTGTTTTTGTTTGAGCGCTTATTTCCAGGACATCCTGGTTACACAAAATATACACATTAGTTTTTTGAAGTAATTGCTTGGTAACATAGCTAACAATGAATTGGTTATAAATAATACTGAAAATCACGGCCTGCTGAATTGTGTGACAAATGTCACTTTATACGGCCTGGGCATTTCTTGAAATCTATTGTTGTTTTTATTTCTGAGTAAATGCCAATTTTGGCCGTTTGGCGCCACATACCCACGATGACATTTAAATGACAACGGCTGGCAAGACTAATTCATGTTTAGAAATGATTTTTTAAATGCAGTATCAGTAGGATAAGGACCTATTGTTTTGAATGTAATATAAATGGTGTAATCTATTATTTAGTGTCGTGTAAGTACCTTGGAGATCTACAGTTTTAACTAAAGGAAGTGCAATGTGATTTTATAGTCTTCGCCCAGAAGAAGTTACTTGGAAACACCTTTCTTGAAAGGTACAGTCGCGGAAACATAAACCAGGACAAGTCCTGTAGCACCATTTTTAACTATTTGAATATTGTAATTTTGCCCTCCTAATTGTTTATGAAATCATATCCACCACATGCCAATGAACCAAAAGGAACTGGTTAATGCAATATAAGAAGCTTGAGATAGCATCGACAATGAATTCATTCAGACAATTTAACTTAGGCAAATTTTAGTGTTCCGCTTTATATTTCCGCAATAGTACAACTAACAATTCTTTCCCGTTGTTTATGGATACCTATTTAAATAAAAATAGAAAATAGAAATCGCTAAAAAAGCACGTTGTTTGAAGTACCAGTACGATAATTTAAATTTAGCTTTCAGACCATTTCCTTCGTAAAACTTAGTTGGAGGTAAATTCATGATAAGATCTTCTCCAATTGGTATATTTGCACGTTGTAGAACCGCTTTCTATTTTAACAATATCAAACGAAATCATAAGCAATAATAACGAATAAATTAATCAACAAATTATACTGTGAACGTAAATAGTGTAAATTAGAAAATACACGTAAAAAGTAGCAGGATCAAAAAACACGGGAGGGTTATATTATTGTTGTAAAATTTTAAGACACGTCGTAAAATTTCATCAAATATTTGCATTGTAGTCAACGTAATAACCACTCGTGGATATACAGCGCTCTGCGGAGAATCGCAAAACTTCACATATGCCCAGACCGTATACAGTGACGTTCGTCATGCAATTCAGCAGGTCGTGCTGAAAATGTTTAAAAGTTAGTGAATTCAAATACATCGCCGTGGTTTTTAGTAGTATAGTTATTTGGAACTATTTAATCACTTACAAAAACCTTTCATTGATCAGAAATAAAATATAATTTTGAAGAGACTGCAAATAGATAAATTACTTGAATCGAAAAAGTAAAAGTTTTCGAAACTTGATCTGAAATACGAAAGAGAATTTGAATAGCATAAACATTGCCCTCCTAAGGAAGAAGGTTCTATCTGCAAAATATGCGATTTTGAGTTATTTGACTGTATATATAGCATGCACTATTTTGTATCTGTCTACTAAGGAAGAAAGTCCTAACTCAAAGTCTACGAAAACTCACAAATTAGTTTGTCCTATGAGCAGACATATCCTTGAACGCTAGACCTAAATGTCCTATCTACATTTACTATGCAAGAACGTTCAATCTGCTTAATTTTGTGCAGTTTAAACTGTTTTGCTTGGTTAACTGTCACAAAGATCACAACTGCAGCAAGTTTTGTTGGTACACTTACGGGGATGTGAAATTATGTCCAGTCCATCTGCTTGTATTAGTTGTAGTTCATTGATCTATTAAAACTATAAACAAATTTGTTACAATCGAGTGTTGTAAAAGTTAGTGGTTTTCCTACATTAATAATATAAATAAAAAATCAATTAAAAACATGTCGCAGCTATGTGCAGGGTTCCCAGCAAGTTAACAAATTTAAATTCCCTGACTTTTCCAGGTTTTCCCTGACTTAATTTTTCATTTTTCCAGGTAATTTGGTACAGCAGCTATAATTCTGCTCCATTCTGGATTTAGGGCTGGATCAATCCAATCTTTTATTAAACACTGTTTTCTTTTGCGTCATGCTAATACATTTCAAGTTTTACTAAAATACGCAAACAATGCAAAACGGGCAACCTAGACCAACCTCATAACCTCACAAGTCAAACAGAAACAACACGTGGTTCGCGTCGTCGGCGGTCTGAGCGGAATAAGCAACCAATGCGCGCGTCGCGCGCGAGATGCCACAATTTGAATGCGTCGACTCGTCGTCCGACTGCGAATGAATACACACACACACTGGCGACATTCCATCCTTGTCAACTAAACGCTACTACATAAGGCCAAGACAGAGATAATACGCTGAGCGTAGGTATATTATATCTCTGAAAGTAACGCAAGAATTAAAATAATCATGCGCAGTTTTACGTTTCCAAAAATTCCCTGACCAAGTGAAAGAGTTACTAATTTTCCCTGACTTTTCCCTGATTTCCCTGACTATTTTTAATTCCCTGACTTTTCCCGGTTTTCCCTGTTTTCCAGGTCGCTGGGAACCCTGTATGTGATTAAGATAAAATTTTTAATGGGATATGAAGTACGCGAGCTTGCATTCGCAAATTATTTGGTGATGCACAGAAAGGTATTAGCCCAAAATACTCACAGTTTAAGATTGGAAAATTAACCTAACAGCCTACGTAACGTCAAAATTTGTGTAGACCGTCAAAAAAAGTTAAATTGTCTATGTGGACGGCGGCGCAGCAGTCATAGCCGTTTTTCTCTGCACCATTTTGTACAAATACAACACCAATTACACCCATGCTAATAGTTCCAAACATTGTCAGCTGTTGAATATTTAGCGGTAACACGAATGTAACCGTGGATACGTTACTTTGTTTATAACCACTATGAGGCGCCACTGTTACGGCTTTCCTGTCTACATCGCCATGTCAAAAATCATAGGTCACGAATTTTTTTTTCAATCACTATATATTATAAGTTGTCAAATTCATATTAACAAACAGAATAGCACTACAGTTTTTCGAATGTATGTGTCCTCATATGTGTAACTAAACCATCTTTCCTGGTAAATTTATAATCACAAACAGAACAAAGATAAGGTTTTTCACCTGTATGAATCCTCATATGTCTGACTAAACTACTTTTATTAGCCGTTTTATATTTACAAACAGAACAGGAATAAGGTTTTTCACCTGTATGAGTCCTCATATGTCTGACTAAATTTTTTTTCTCGGCAGATTTATATTTACAAAGAAAACATGAATAAGGTTTTTCACCTGTATGAATCCTCATATGTATGACTAAACTACTTTTATTGGCTGTTTTATATTTACAAACAGAACAGGAATAAGGTTTCTCACCTGTATGAGTCCTCATATGTCTGACTAAATTTTTTTTCTCGGTAAATTTATATTTACAAAGAGAACATGAATAAGGTTTTTCGCCTGTATGAATCCTCCTCATATGTGTGATTAGACTTGTTTTATTAACTGTTTTATATTCACAAACAGAACAAGAATAAGGTTTTTCGTCAGTATGAGTCCTGACATGTGTGACTAAATTACTTTTCTGAGCAGTTTTATATCCACAAACTGAACAAGAATATGGTTTTTCGCCTGTATGTGTCTTCATATGTGTATCTAAACTACGTTTCATGGTAAATTGATTATCACAAACAGAACAGAAATAAGGTTTTTCGCCTGTATGAATCCTCATATGTGTGACTAAATTACTTTTAACAGATGTTTTATATTCACAAACAGAACACGAATAAGGTTTTTCGCCTGTATGAATCCTCATATGTGTGACTAAACTACTTTTAACAGATGTTTTATATTCACAAACAGAACACGAATAAGCTTTTTCGCCTGTATGAATCCTCATATGTCTGACTAAACTACTTTTATTAGCTGTTTTATATTCACAAACAGAACAAGTATAAGGTTTTTCGCCTGTATGAGTTTTTATATGTGTGACTAAATGACTTTTTTGGGCAGTTTTATATCGACAAACAAAACAACAATAAGGTTTTTCGTCTGTATGAGGCTTCGGAGGTGTAACCAAATTCTGTGCTGTTAAATTTTGGGTCATATCATTTTGGTCTTTAATTTCAGGTTCATATTTAACATCAATTTCCAAATAATCACTGTCGCTATTGCTTTCAATGATTTCTTGTTTGATAGAAAATGTCTTAATATCTTCATTGCCATCTAAGTCTCTTAATTTTTGCAGTGTAGCTGCTGTTGAACTATAAAAGTTACTATCTGCTGTTCTTTGATTAGTGGCCATTACTCAGTGAGTACACTACTGTTTGCCAATGCGTAAGGCCCCTTTCAGACGAAACGACTTTTCGCCGTGCGCCGTATACGGCACAGTGCCGTGCATTCCAAAGATGCGCCGTAGAGCACACGACTTTTCGCCGTGAACATGACGGCGTGTTATAGGCCGTGAGGTATCAGGGTGTTTGTATATCGCTAGACAGCTTGTAACTTCATTAATAATAGATATTGAAAAAACTTTTTTCTTGTTTTAAATGCCAGTATGCAGCCTCATAAATCAGTTTAAGGAATGGCTTCCTATTTTTGCGACACGACTTTGGTTTTTCTAATGGAACACCCCTTATATTGATAAATATTTGAAATCAGCGTAAAAATACTTTGACAGATGCTCAAACAAAAATTTTAGAACTCATTGTTTTTTTAAAATAAAAAAAATTAGTGCAAGTAGGCCATGACTTACACAAAATTATTAAACATTGAACAAAGAAAGCAAAAGAAACTCCACTTGGCTCCAAATATTCCTTATGGTCGAATTATCGCATCAAACGCACTAAAACCATTTAAAACTTTGTTTTTTAAATGGAACAATATGAGTTTCATTAAACAGTTGAAAACTACAACAAAAAACTTTCCAACGATGATCCATATTCGCCATTTCATTTCGCCTTTAAAAAAATATTTTATTTTAAATATAATGCGAACATAATTATTTCATTTAAAAAACATAGTTTTCAATTGTTTTAGTACGTGTGCTGCGATAATTCGTCGATGAGGAAATCCAGGTAAACTTTCTTTTGCATTTCTTGTTCGATTGTTAGTGATTTTGGGTGTCATGGACTAATTTGGGCATTTTTTAAAACAAAATAATAACTTTCCAAATTTTATTTTAAGCATACTACCACAGCACTGATTTAAAATATTTAAAAATGTACAGGGTGTTCCATTAAAAATACCAAAGTCGTGTATCGGTACGCAAAAATAAAAGGTCATGGTTTAAATTGGATTACAATTTGTAGGCTACGTACTGGTATTTAAAACAAAACGAAGTTTTCTCAATATCCCTATTATGAACGATGTTACGATTTATAAACACCCCGTATGTAGGCTTCTAATGGTATCTCACTTTCCAGTATTGTGTAATAGATGACTGATAATGACTCGATCACATTAGAATGTTAATAGCAACATTCGAATAAAGTGCAAGAACACCTCATTAGACGAAATACCAATATGAGAGACGCCATCTCACCGGCGGAAAGTCGTTCCGTCTGAAAGGTTCCATATCCCACAATGTATATCAAGACGCCGTGTACGGCACGGCGCCGTGTCCGAGCTTGATAAACGCCGTGGTGTTCACGGCGGCCGTGTACGGCGTAAGTCGTGGCCGTCTCGTATGAAAGGCTCCATATGAATCAATAGTCTTCAAAATGCACGGCACTGTGCCGTACACGGCGCACGGCGAAAAGTCGTTTCGTCTGAAAGGGGCCTAAGAGTATGCTACGGTACTGTTCTAGATGCCCTAGGCGTTTAAAATGTGTCGTATTTGTTATTAGTTTAAATAAACAGCATTAAAAGTAGTGAAGTGTTTTACTCCAACATCAATTAACGCAATTCCTGGCGATGGAGGCAGCAGATTAATACAGTCCACTAATTAATAAACTCATTTTGACCTACGAGCTCTCACAGCCATCATATACTACACATAGGTAGTTTGATGTCGGCTTGAGCAGTAATATTGTTTCGCTCAGTAATATACGATCATGGGAACTTCCAAGATTGCAACACCTGGAACAAATAGGTATTATTAGAATTAGCAAATTACAGATGATTATATTTATTTTATTTTAGAACCATAAGCTTCTTTATTGGCCCACGAGGGGCCTATAGCGTTGCTAAGTAGTACAACAAACAATATAGCAACACCAACAATCTACACAGTAACCATAGTAAAACAAAATTTTACAGTGCCAGCATAACAATGATGCCTGTGCCCAAAACACTAAATTTTAGAACTTTGTCCTTTTCGAGAATAAAAACAAAATAAAGCGTTATATACAGGGTGATTCAGGAGGAATCTGCCAAACTTTAATAGTATGTTCCTACAACGATTTTAAACAAAAAAAGGTATATGAACATAGGACCGATTCGAAAGAATAAAGAAGTTCTAGCCTACTAAAGAAAAATTCATGGATGTAGAAAATAACTGTTTTTACTTAAAACATAATAACAATTCTAGTGAGATAACTTTATTAAAACTACATTAACTGTTCAAAATAGCCACTTTCCTTTTTAATGCACCGTTGAGCTCGTCGTACTAGAGAATTAGTCGAATTTCGCAGTACTTGAGGTCTATCCCGGATGTAAGCGGCAGCCTTAAAAATTCGCAATATTAATTATAAACTACACACCTGTGCACACGCGTAAGACTTACTAGGTGACAGATAATTCACGTTGTCTACTAAACAAAAACGCACACAAATTATGCCATAGCCGACTAGATAAACTGCGCGGAGGAGATTTATAACAGCTATGCAATTTCTTTTGCTAGGCTAGAACATTTTTAATTTTTTCGAATCGGCCCTATGTTCATATATCTTTTTTTGTTTCAAATCGTTGGAGGAACATACTGTTAAAGTTTGGCAGATTCCTCCTGAATCACCCTGTATGTATCAAGTGCAGAATCAAGATTAACACTCAAGAAATTTAAATCATTCCGCATAATTTATTGATTATGCCATTAATACATAAATAACTGACTGGGGTTATTTTAAAACAAATATTCTAAACAAAATAGGTACCTATTTATGTATAGAGGACGGAAAGGGAAAGTTTACGTCCGATGACAAAGTTTGAAGCCCAACGCATAATGGAAGGCCTTTATTTGTCCACGGTTGTAAACTTTCTTTGGGCCTGAGGCATGTACAACGTTTTAGGCACAATTGCATCCAAATGTACTACTAAAACGGCTTATTCTAAATACACTCTTGGGAATATTTACACACTAAAGCTTATAACTAAAAAACTATTACGTGGTGTGTCACATGTTTTGAGTTTTTAATTGAGAAAACCTTCAGGGCCACTTTCTGTTGAAGGTATTTCATTTAACAACATATCACGTTGCATTTTCAATATTAACAGATAAATGTATTACTATCCTTACAATGAAGGTTGCAAATCATATTTCAACATTACGTCCATCGTTAATTATCATGACTAGACGTCTACTTTACAGCCCACTAGGTGTTTTTTCTACTTTACAGTCAGCTGAGAGTTTTGCCTACTACACAGCCAACGTAAAGTTGTATTTTTGGTCATGGTAACTAATATATAAACAATATGTTCTGGTCCTGTTGTGCATAAATATTGTTGTATTAAAAACTGAATCGCTATAACTACTAATCTAAAGGTCGGTATACATTAGCCGAACCGAGCCTGTAAAGTAACATGTAATGTAATGTTCGTTAGTTGGGACGTGCAGTGAGTACACCGAGAGCATTCTTCTAAACATCCGGCGAGCCAACCTATGTCGCGAGCATTCGGTAGTATAAAAATAAAAGTATCTCCAGTTTAGTCGAGTATTGGCGAGGGTGTTTTCTTCACTTTGCTTTTCTCTCTTCTAAAAGATGCCAACAAACTAATTATTTTACTCTTGCAGGCTTCTTCTATTTCTCCTATTAAAGAAGCAAATTTCCTTCCACGCACCTCCTTTTGGGTCTTTTTGTAATAGTTGTGGTCTTTAGGATTCCACAAAACAGTCTGATTTTTGTAAATTTCAATCAACTGAAACGTAATTTTCTCCGCCCAGTTCATCGTGCTCGCAAGAAATGGCTCGTTGCTGCGTACAACGTAGCTAAACGGACAAAACGACGCCCCAACTAGAACTGAAAATCCCTTTGTGTTCGTTCCGAAAACCGACTCTCGACGGATCGCAGCGAGCGACTCACAAACCTGCTGTAACAAGTTCGTTTGGTGCTCGAGACCCCGTCTCAACTGCATGAATTTGGTACATTACATGTTACATTACAGGCTCGGCTCGGGTAATGTATACGGACCTAAACACTTATAATAGTAGATTATGCAATGAGGGAGAGAAATCGTTATATTGCTGAGGTACAATTTCTGGCTCGAGGGTGAAGCCCAAGAGTCACATAGCACTAAAGCAAAATAGCAGTCTCTCCGAATTGCATATACTATTTTTTTCACATTGCAGGAAGATTTAAAACTACAAACCTGTTTTTTTAAATGTAATTTATTGACATTTTTAAATTTTAAAGTTGGTGGCACTGTAAGTCTATGTCAAATCAGGTTAGGTTTTGCATCAGTTTTGACGCAAAACCTAACCTGCCAACCTTGAATTTGACATAATTGTTGTGTCAGTCATAATGAAAACTCCCTAGGTAAATTTCTCTCCTCTAGGGAATAATTCATTATTTCTGTCACGATTTTCCCAGATGTGCAAAAAGTTATTATAGCAGTTTAAAGCAACTCTTGACGAGCCAGATTTTATTTTTTATTTGTTCTGTTCATGTGCACAGGGTCTATTAGGTAAATGTAGCAACCGTCTTGCTTCTGATGTTGACTGATTGCAATTTACCTTACGAGCCCTGTCCCATAAGTGTTGGCCCAGTTGCATAAAATCATTGAAATTACTTATTTAATAAAAAAATCAGAACACCTACTAATTTATTTCTATTGAATTATAACTTAATGCCTTAAATACAGGAAATAACTGATCTACACTAACTACATATAATATAAGAAACTAACAATTTGTGATTAATCGCTCTTTGATTATTATGCTTTTATATGGATAATACTCGGTTCTTACAGTTACCACTGTGTAACGTCCCCCTTCTTTTCTATAACTGCTTTTATCCGACGGGGCATGGTTTCCACCAACTTCTGGCATTCAGCTACTGTAAAATTATCCCAGATATTTTGGAGGCGAGAGCGCAACTCTGATACAGTCCTTGCAGGTTGCACACGAAGTTTTTTTTTCATGATGTGCCATAGTGTCTCAATAGGGGAGAGATCAGGGCTGCTAGAAACCCATTTTAGTAGTGAAATTTCTCTCTCCAAAAACCAACTTTTCACTTTTTTGGCCGTGTGACAGGCTGCACCGTCCTGCTGGAAAATAAACTCGATTCCAGCTCGCCTGGCTTCATCAAATTCAGGTTTTAGCTTATCTTCCAGGATCTCAATATACTTTGCAGCATTTACAATCCCTTCTACAAAGTGTAGTTTACCTACTCCACTGGACGACATCGACCCCCAAACCATTACGGAAGCAGGAAACTTAACTTTTCTTTTAAAACAATCAGGATGAAACGCCTCTTCTTTGGACCGTATAATCCTACTCCGACTATCACCTGTACAAACTTCAAATCGTGACTCATCACTCCAATGTACTGAGGCCCATTGGACTGGGGTCCAATTAATGTGATCTTTTGCCCAGCGTAGCCTATCCTTTTTTTGCTTTTTAGTAAGCAAAGGTTTCTCTTTTGCCTGAAAATTGATGTGACGTGATTCTACAGAAACAAAAATGCAATTAGATTTACCTTGCAGGTCCTGTAACCCATTTTTATTGCTGTTCGGTTGCAAGTGGACTTTGAAAATTGTTTTGCTGTTGCTTGACTCCACAAAATACTTAATTCATGATAATTAGAACGCCGATTTTGTTGTATAATTCGACGTAAGGCTCTTCGGTTAATATCAGTAACGCCAGATTTCCTTCCAGGAATAAGCTTTTGTGCAACAGATTTGGTTGTTTTAAATAGCTTAATGATGTTGCGAATTGTATATCTTGACAGACCGACAATTTTTCCGATTTCAGACGCAGATTTTCCCGATTGCGACAAGGAAACGATTATTTTACGCACATCTTCAGTAACAGGCTTTCCTCGCACCATTGTAACAACAAATCTCGAGCAAAGTCACTTTATTAATATTCTGACAAGAGCAATAACTACTGCAAGTTGTCAAATACTTTCAATTGTTTCGTAACTCTAAGGTAATATGATTATGATTTGTGCGTTAAATTACACCAAGTACGAGTAGCTATACGTCTTTTTAAATATCCAGCGAGTTTCTCTAACAATTGCTACAAATGTTGCAGTTTATATAAGAAGAGATAAGACAGTAAGTATAAATGTAAAAAATCATAAAGCGATTGGATGCAGCTTCTCCAGTTGAGCACAAGTATAAGAAATTCATTTTTTTATGACTGGGCCAACACTTATGGGACAGGGCTCGTATATAAAGAAGAAGAAGTCATTGGGTGGAACGGTCTAGAACCGCTCCAATAACAAAGTTGTGGTCCTTTAAATCGTTTGTAAAGTAAAGAAAAACACTTAGTAACTATTTGCTTGAACCTGCACGACTCTTAATCTCAGTTTCAGAAGGGTTTTGTTGCAACTGACACTCAAATGTAATTAAATATTGCGATTTCAAATGGCAACATTGTCAGGGAGTTGGAAGCCGTTCCTTTCGTCAGATCTAGGTGAGAAAGACAAGTTGATTAATGAATTAAGCTCAGCTGTTTTCGTTTAACAGTACCATTGCGGGCAAAAACTATCGCACCGATTCTTTGCCTCGTGTATGTATGGTTTTATCAAGCAGTGATGGGAAGTTTCGATACTTTTGCGGACGTGTTCACTCCAATCCCATTACGTAAGTGGAATGAGTCCATCCCATTCGTTCCTCGAAACGAAATTGAATTTGCAGATGCCCGCGGTACCCGGTCACTCGGATCCGGATCTCGGAACGAACAACGCGCTGGCTCTGCTTCTTGCAATCTCAGGTTCTCGGTAAAGACCGTATAAGCAGGAAATACAAACTTTAAATGCCTAGTTAAATTACCTGTTGCACCACCTTTGTAGGAAAATGTACCAGTACAGAATGTACATTTTGCAATATTTCCACCTACTAGATCAAACAGGTTCCAAATTTCAGTACGTTTTTTGTTCATTTTTACAATAACAATGATGTACTTGGCGAAAAGACAAATAGAACAGAAATGGAGCAATAATCAGAATACAGACGAAGAGTGTTACAGCCGCTATTGAAAGGGCAAAAATTGTAAAAAAAAACCTTGTGTTACAAATTGCAAAGATTAAAAACGTGATAACTAGGCAGTTGATGTTGCATAGTAAGTTTGTTTTAGTCAGTGGTCACACCGTCCGTAATTCAATATGTTGTTATGTTTGAAACTTGAAATCAAATGGATACCTACAAAACGGCCAAAAGCCATAAATCACAATGCAACTTCGGCCGTATCATGTCTCGCCTGTCGACGTCGAACCTCTACTAAAACGTTCAAATTCGAGGTTAGCAGGTTAGGATTTGCGTCATTTTGTGTCATAAGGAAAACCTAACCTGATAAACTCGAATTTGACATTGACTTACAGTGTCACCAACATTATATTCATACGTTGAATTTCCACAGCCCGCTGAGGAACAGTTTTTTTTTTATCTCTTGATAGATTAAGCATCGTGTGAATTATTTTGGCCGCGATACACATCAAGAACAACACTTTAGGGACTAACGAAATCAAGGTTGCCATTTTTGAAATTTTCTAAAATCGAATAGTTAATTATTGTAATGTGGTTTTAATTGTTGGGAGTAAATAAAAGAGCAACTTTAGACGACTATTGTTAACCCCAAAAATCCCAAGACAAAATTTATACATACTAGTATGAACTGGGGCCCTCACAACTTTTATACGAATTTCTGCCTTTAATAAAAGAAAGTGACCGGGAACGGATGCTCCTAAATTCACGTATTAAATAAAAATAGTGCTGGCTTAGGCTTATTAAAATGTACAAATATTCTAATGCAAAGGTAAACGGTTTTGTGCTCCGGTGAACATAATACTCTGTCTTAGGGTTAGGTTGCTAAATTAGAAATGCTGGGTAGAGCAAACTAACCTTTAGTAGCTCCAGTTTAACTCGGATTTTATTTGTGAACGCACCAAAACTAAATCTAAAGTGGCTAACCTCAAAAATTGACATAAAACACAAAGCAGTGTGCACCCATAAAAATCGCAATAATTGATTTAAATCAATGCCAAAATCAGCAAAATACCTCAAGTAAGCAATAATTATTCTCGCATAGCAACAGTACTAACGGATTTTGTTCTTATCTGATCAAAGGTGAAAATTATTGCATCATCCTGCATTTTTGGGAAATGCTACCTAAATTTCTGGAAACTGAAATGTACTGGATAATCGGGAATTGCAGCAATGCGTAGCGGAAACTCCAATCTTGCAGGCCCCAGTAACATAAAAAAGCTCTGAATGATGAAAATTGCGCAAAATACCTGGTTTGTAAAGACTCCGAAGCTGATCGTACCTCTCAGGGGACGCTAACGCGTTTTCTTAGTTGCTAAAAGCCTGGTGACTCGGATCTCTGCCTGAAGTTCTGCGTAGAGGCCTCCTCTAGGTGTTGAACGCACCAACCTTGGTTCCAACTAGCTCCTGCAGGTGATATCAACCCTCGAACGCAGCCCGTACTTGGACCGCAGCTGCCTGGATTTTATTGCCGCCGAAAAAGCACAAAGTTCACCTCTTTAAAACTGACAAACTGGTTCCAAATGTGCCCAACACTTTTATGGTTAAATAAAACCAACACTTGCACTAGATGAATGTGTTTTTATTAACAAAAATTAAACTTTTCGGGAAGCTAACTTAGAACAATGTTAACAGCTTGGGCAATTTCAAAGCTCTCTCAATGGTTGTTAAACAAAAGAAAGTCTGGTATGTTAGCAACATATCACCACAAGTGTTTAATGGAAATAAGGTTTGATACTTAAAATTAACTTATAGAATAAGGTTTTGATAACATCTTTAATTCTTACAGGCTAAATAAATGTTTTTCTTAGATTAGAATGCACTACACTCAATACTCTGCCCTTTCACTGTGTTTTTAACCGCACTGTTATGTTCTGTAGCTTATTATGCCCTTAATAATGTCCTTCGTTCAATTTCTTTACTATTCGTAGGTTGCTCTTTTGCAACATTTCTTGTCGGTTGCTTCTTGCAACGTTTCTAATCCTCGTATTGCATTGCTATACCCTTCAGTTACTTTGCCATTCTGGTCCTAGCTTTCTAACCACTATAATGCTTATAACTTTGTACTTGAGCAAACCATTTCGTACAATAACAAATATAATACTGTAAACGTTAACGTTACCATTGGCATATACGATCTAACTGCATTCGCACTTCCAAAACCTCGTCAAATCTGAGCCCGAGAACGTAACCCTTTTGTACTAGCTTTTCATGTTAGTTTGCCTCAATTTGTGAAACTCAGCTGCACCCACAGTGCATTTATCTCAATAAAAGTAAGCTAAGCTTGCACTAAATAAAATAATTAATTCGGTGCCTCGGTTTGATTTTACTGCATTCTCGTTCAATAGGCAAGCAGAATTGTAGAGAGCACAAAACCATTGCAATACATATCCAAGCTGGGGCATTCTTTGCCTGCCCTCGTTTTGCCTTAATTTTTCTTAAAAATATTCAGTGCATTAATGAGATACTAGTAGACAATAAATACAACATACTGCATATAGTAATAACTAGAGAGCGGATTTATAAGCATAAAAAAATGAAAAATAAGCCCTTAAAAAAGCATAAATATTTCACAAAAAAAGCTTTACTTTAAGCACAACAATTATAAAAAAACACAAAATATTTTATTTCTAATGAAAAAATTATCTTTGCTCCTGGAAACAGTACATTACAACGTGTTGCTCTAAATTATCCATCGTAAAATTATGTTGTCGGTCACTCAGTATATTTTTGAACTTGGAAAAGCTACGTTCTACATCTGCGCTTGTTGCTGGGGCAAACTTAAACTTTGGTATAACTGAAGAATTGATTTCCAAGTCCTCTACAAATTCACCTTGTAAAACACGTACTACATTAGACAAAACTTCATATCCAGTATTTTTCATTAGCACTTGATCCAATTTTTGAGCTACGATAAGCCCAACTGATCCCTGCACAGCACGTGTATTTTGTTTCAAGTTTTCAACAAGTTCCACTGTTTCGGCTAAAGAAATGCCCTGCTTTTCAAGTTTCGTTACCGCTTTACCAAAAAAGCTATAGTTAGACTTAATAAATGCCAAATTTTGACGTAGCTCCCTATTTTTTAAAACGTCAAGACAATCCTTTACTGACTGTGAAGGTACTTCGGAAAATTAACATGTTGAAGCACATTGTACTTCTTTGTCACCTTGAATCTAAAAAATATTACTTTTAGTTACTAATGTCTTTTCCAACAGTAAGTTACTTACAGTTTTTATGCAAGCTCTATAAAATATTTTATTGTTTTCACTTTTGAGTTCGGGGAAACCCCTAATCCACTCAGCTAGCGTTGTTTTTGATTTAGGTATTTTTAAAATATAAATTAACACAGCACGTACGTACTCGTCGACAGTTGTAGTAAGACTGTTGCATTAGCATTTTTTATATTAATGTGACAAGTCACAGTGTTGCGATTACAGCCTTTATTTGTTTTGACGGACTGATTCATGGCCATTTGTACAATTTATTAAGGGACACTATACGATTTTTAAAAAAACATTAAACATGCGAACTATTTTATATATGTATAAAATGCTAAAAATATGTTGTTTAAGTACAACTTTTGTAATATTTAAAAAAGTATACTTTAAAAAAGGGAAAAAAGCGTTAAATATGCATATTAAATTTAATATGCGTAAAACCACAAAATACACCAAAAAAGCATAAAAAACATATGTCAAATAATTCCAATTTTTTAGTTAGTGACACATTATCAAACATTCTGAGCTGCTATTAACCCTTCCAAAAAAGCTAGAAATCCGCTCTCTAGTAATAACTTTTATCCAACACCTCCTTGTTGTAACACTGTAAATATGCTGATATCAGTCCAATTATATATCGTAACCATCATGTGACTTTATAGGTGCTATAATTCACTCCATGCCACTTTGATGTTGAATTTTCACAGTCCTCAATACAAAATTGATGTTATTTTGGTATTTATCTAGTTGTTGGATAAAGTTTTGTACGGCCCGCATGTTATTACAAACAATGCATTCGAAAAACGACCCCACTCGTCGTGAAGACCTCGGGGGCTTAACTTTTCCAAATGACTTATTCGTACATAACACTTGCGCCATAAATAACTATATTCACGCTTAATTAAACATTTTTTGTAAAATATCTTAATTAAAACTTTATTGAAATATTACAACCACATTTAATCACTCGAACCTTTCCAATTTCTAGTCATCAGTAAAATGAGTTTCCACTTACGATGCATTGGCTTTTTCTACCACAATGTTGCACTACTGTTATAACAGTTAATTGACTCGGGTTGTTTTGTAACTGAAGTCAAATGTACGTTGAGAATTAAATGAACATTTATGTAAATTTTCCTCCATGTTATATTGATCGTTTAACTTCTATATAGAAAATGTGCGATATTTTTGTCACTCCGTTTTTTTTATCAGATAGCTATCGTACGTAGGTCGTCCACTCTTAGTTGACACTTGTGTTTAGAAATGGCAGTTCATTCTAGGGTTTAATACTATTTTCTGTTGTTTTTTACTTCCTTTAACGATAAAGGAAGTATTGGATTCACCCCAAAAATTCGAAACTGAGTTTTCAACAGATCTTCATGTTTTAGAGTCCTCTGAAGCCAAAAAACATATTTTTTTTCATTGGTCTGTCTGTGAACAGACTACCTCAAAAACGAAAAGAGAGCGACAGCAAGCTTTTGAAGAAAATTACATAACCGGAAGTGTTGTGTTTACTCTAGCGATTTTTCAGTTTTTCAAACTTTTTTCAAACTTTTCATTTTTAATGTGTATTGATGTGAGGTAGGTGATTTTCCAGTTGAATACTTCTTTTTTTATTAACTCCTATTTTAAATAGAACACCTGGTATATTATTACATTTTTGAATCCAGCTTAGAATTTTAGAGAAAATTTGTCTCTTCAACTAACGCTCTATTTTATACGGTTTTTGTAGAATTTGTATTTTTTGAAAATTTTTGACAAATTATAAGATCACTGTAAAAGGAAGTTGTGTGCGTGTATCACATCAGGTTTTTTATTCTTTTTATGTGTTCCAAAGGTCAATACATTTTGTGATCAAATTGGCTTTGTTGCGTATAATATTGATAACAATAATTAAAATTTATTCGTTTCCATAGTTACATAATAATTAAGAAAAAATCTGGTGTGATACACGCACACAACTTCCTTTTTCCGATGACCACTACGAAAAATGTCAAAAATGGCATGGCTTGGTGTTACCGAAAGTGTCACGTGGAGCGTTCGTTTTCCGTCTTGAAACGCTAGTGCGACATGGTTTCCCGTGGCAACTAAAATGTGTGAGAGCGTCACTGCCAATTCGGCATAAAACAGCGCGCAAGTCGCGAAACAAGCCGGTTCAAAAATCTAGTAAGCTAATGTCACAGAAATAGTATGACAATTTAAGTTGATGTTTAAACAATAATTGTTTAATTTTGCGGTTAAAAGTGGTAAATTTTTATTTATTTTATATTTATTTGGCCAATTAGTACATCAAGTAGGTGGTCATCGGAAAAGTATAGTGTATGACACGTGCTGATTGGATATCTCACACTTCTGCGAATGAGCCACTTGCCTTCGGCTTGCGGCTCAACTATCGCATTCGTGTGAAATATCCAACTTTCAGCACTAGTTAGACAATCTACTATTATAGTGATCTTCGTTGGGTTCAGGGGACTCTAAAACGTGAACATCTGTTGAAAACTCAATTTCGAATTTTTGGGGTGAATCCAATACTTCCTTTATTGTAAAAGGAAGTAAAAATAAATCAATAACAAGTAAATGAATTAACCTAGTTCTGGAAACTTCAGAGCCCCAAATCAGTTACTGCAGAGCAACACCTGTTCTTTCAGTGAAGCTATGCATAAAAAAAAATATCACATGAAGACAAGATAACAACACATGCAAGAAAGAGAGGAAAATTCATTAATTCCTTTTTCTTTTATCACCAAAAAGTTGGCATCAAGTGGGAACAATTTTATTAAGAGTTTTTTGGAAAATCAAATCCTGGCGATCAGAGGTGGTTGAAAAAGATTACAAAATGGGTCAAACAAAAGTTTTCACGTGACTTCTGTTATCTGACAAATTTTAATTTTTGAAAATAATTGCAAAAAATCTGGTATGATACACGCACACAACTTCCTTTTACAGTGATCTTATAATTAGTCAAAAATTAAAAATTCTACAGAAACTGTACAAAATAAGAGACAAATTTTCTCAAAAATTTTAAGTCGAATTCAAAAATGTAATTAAAAATAGAAGTTAATAAAAAATAGAAACCCATTTTAGAGGTATTCAACTGGAAAATCGCCTAAAATGTAATAAAAATGTAACAATTGAAAAAAATCGTTAAAGAGCCGTTTTTGAAAAAAACCAAAAAAAAAAACTGAAAAATCACAAAAGTAAACACCATATTTCCGGTTATGCCATTTGCTTGAAAAGCTTGCTGTCATATCTAGACAGTACGACAGTTCGAAAAAATGGTAGATGGAGAAGTTGTTCAATTTAATGAGTTCTACTACGGGTTAAAATATTTGCACTCATTTCCATAACACCCTGTATATGAAGTTTCAACGCCATACTTCTTTTTGTTTTCGAGATATTCTGTTCACAGACAGACACACAGACAGACCAATGAACAAAAACACGTTTTTTGGGTCCAGGAGACACTAAAACGTGGAGATTTGTTAAAAACTCAATTTCGATGTTTTGGAGAATCAAATACTTCCTTTATTGTAAAAAGAAGTAAAATGCTTTACCAGCCGAGATCGAGAAAAATTTTACCAACGAAAGTTGTTTACAATGTAATTTTCTATCTAAATACAAAATTGTGGCTCAAAATATTTTTATTATGCAATAATCAGGAAACGTTATCTATCTATATAAATAAAAATCAATTGCCCCATTTATGTACATCATCACTTGAGAACGGCTCGACCAATTTGGCTCATTTTTTTTGTTGTGTTCGTAATTGTCAGGACACGTTTTGTATGAAAGAAAATTTTGGGAAAATGCACCGGAAAAGTCGGAAAATTCGGAAAACCTAAAAGATTTTGCAAAAATCGTGGTTTTCAAAACATACACGCATAGGTTCACGTAATATTATGCTCAGGCAACGCCAGGTAGGTCACAGCTAGTTTTAAATAAAGTTTTTGCATCTTCCCAAACTAAAAATGCACTTGCCAAAATTTAAATACCTTCTTTAGTATACGGGGATGTCAATGTCATTTTTAACCTAATCTCAAAATTACCCGTTCACACAGCTAAAATTTTGCAAAATCGTTGTTACTTCATTTTGAATGTGTACGCGAAAGTTTTGAAAGCAAGTGTACATACCTTTATTTCTAAAGATAACAGAAAATGTTACTGAGAAGTGTTATTCAGAATAAAAAGTTATGCATAATTATGAAAAAGCGGCCTCCTGTAATTAATTCCTTTTTCAAAATATGTCGCACAAATTCAATTCAAAGAATCAATTTACATAAATTCTATTTAGAGAAGCAACAGGTCATTGGAAAATTACTTAAACTACTTACAGGTAAGCGAGCACCTACAGTTTCCTATACATTATAGATAGATGGTACATGCATCAAAAACCTTTAAAATGTTTGAGATTAGGCCACCAACCGAACATCAATTATTGAGTCAGGTTATGCAAAACTGTTGCCAAGGTAGACACTAATGGTTTATTAGCACTTCCACTAAAATGAGATGGCCATTCATATTGGTGTTGTTACGAAAGCACCGCTCTGAGGAGAATTTTGTTTGTACTCAAGCGAGATAATTGGTTGGGTGTATCGTTATTAAATATAGTGCTACAATGGTTCGCAGTCTGTGTATTATAAAAAATTAAATAAAGCTGCCAAAGCTAGGAATACTTAGTTTAATCGAGTGAAGCTGTTACGGATTATAACCAACTAGCTACAGCCCGCGGCGCATGCCGCATTTAAAACTTCACGCGTTAGTTTGAGATGCGTGCAGATCTTCCTGGCACGAATGCCGCCCGAACTTATATCGGGCGGTGAAGTTCGGGCAGTGACCCCGGAAAATCGATTTCTAAGAGTGCGTTAAATGCTGAGTTTGGGCTCATTCAGGCTATAATAAATCTTCCTCATTAAATGAAATGTACTTGTGTTCGTAGTTTTAAAAACACAACCAATAGGCATAATAAGTAATTGTTTCCTGTGATAATATCGCTATTAAAAGTAATGGGAAGTTTGTTTACAAAAACCCGAAAATAGTAACCATGCTACTTTTGCTCGTTTATCACGGCATGTAGTGTTCTGCATTATTATATAAGTATGATTCTGATCATGATTTACCAGAAGATGCTCATATTGAATATTTTGCAAAGTAAGTACATCTTAAAATTAAATACCTACATCCTTTTTATTTTTAAGTTTTTGATTTGTTTAGAAATTAAATATGAAGCAATAAAACTAAATAGTCTTCTCCAGGAACATTTATTTTAAAATTATGGGTGACATGCTTCGAAAGCAAACTGGTTTTATCCTCAGCCCATAATGATCTTCTACAGAGGCATATGGTTAAAAATGATGTACATAATAAAGAAAATCACTTACTAATATAGGTAGTTGAAGCAAATGTTAAAATGAGGTTAAGATTTTTAAATGTTGAAGACGAGATAGAAATTGTATTGAAAAATACACCACATTGGAGAAGAAACTTATTAACCAGCAAACTACGTTATAAAAATCGTTGTACTGGTTAATACATCAAAATTTAAAAATTGAAAAGTGGTAAAGTAAGGGAGTGTCTGATATTGAAGGTGACAGCACTCAAAATAAAATTAAATATAAAAACAACTAGTCTACAAGTCGAAAAATTCCTACATTCAATGACAATGAAATTACCAGAGAGGGTCAAAAAATTTAACGATAGAATGAAAACCAAGTCATGGATGAAATCAGTAAGAAAATGACAAAAACTATTTAGTATTCAAGAAAATGTAATTGCTATCAAAATCTGTGACTTCATTGAATCTGAATTCATTATTATTGGACATAATTTCAAAAATTTCAAGTAAACTCAACAAAATACCTTTGTTAGCTACTTATATTCAAAATGTTCTAATCTTTATTGGGATCAAAGCCGTGGTCAGACTCCAAAATGTGATTAGCAAAAGCAGAATTATTAGGTTGATCGATTGTAAAATTGTTGCTTCTAATACAAGTGGAATGTTCTTTGATTCTTTTTCTGAAAGTACGTCCAGTTTGACCAATATAAAAACAGTCTCACGACGACCAGTTAAGACGGTCGACACCAGATCGTTCTAGTAAAGAGGTCGGATCTTTATTGAACACTACCAATTTCTGAAGGGAATTGGTAATAAAAAAGGAAATTTGAAAATTATATTTCGTTAAAATGTTTTTTGTGGACATAGAAATTGTACCATAATAAGGAATTGAATGAAAAAATCTTATTTTCAGAATTATTGATAGGGGTTAAATTTGTTGAAAGTTTTATTCGGAGTTTATGATAAATAGGTAAAATTAGTTGAAGAGGATAACCGTTTTTAATAGCAATAAATTTAATGATGTTAAATTTTATATTGAAATTTTCTGTTTACATAGAAATGCAAAGAAAACGTCTAAATAAAAATTGAAAATTAGCAAGGGATGAAAGGAAGAGTACGGGATAGTATGGTTAGTACAACTGGGTTTCCTATAAATACTAAAACTTTAAGATTTAACAATGGAACTATTGTTTTTTGTGATCGAAATATCAAGAAAAGGTAAAGAGCTGTTGTGTTCAGTTTCAATGGTGAATTTAATATTTTGATGTACTGAGTTACGCCAGGTGATATGATCATTAATGTTGGGGTTATTAGAATTGAAAATTACCAGGATATCATTCACTTACCTACCCCAGTAAATAATGTTGTGAATGAAGAAGGCTTCATCAAAAATTTTGTTTTCCAGGTTATTCATGTAAAATCTCTGCTAACATAGGTGATAGGTTAGATCCCATGACTAAACCAGATTTTTGTTTAAAAAAGAAAGAATCAAATTTGAAAAAGTTTTGTGACAAGGCTAAATTTAAACAAGCAAGTCAAGTTTCAATTTGGTGATTGTTAAGGTCTGAATCTACAAAAATTTCTTTTAATAAATCAACACATTCATTAGAAGGAAAGCTAGGAAAAAGGTTGGTTGCATCCAAAGAACAGAGAGTGAAATTTTCACATATAATCTCATAAGAGCATTAATTCTTTCCGGAAATTTTTTTGAGTGCGGTCCAACAACGTCGTATTAATTTGCCCGAGCGGGACGCGAGGGCAAATTAGGACGTTGTTGGGATGCACGAAAATAATTTCCGGATATGAATTAATGCTCGAATGCAGATTCGGTAAGAAAATCGTAACGCCACAGACCCTCACAGTTAGGTTGGTCTACCTACAAAAAATTTCCAAGAAATTTTTTTATTGTCTTGGTTACGGCTCGTGAACTAATTTTTCTATTGGTCATTAATGAGTGTCGTACGATTTTCAGGTAAATTTAATTTAGATCGAGTTTTAGTCAGTTCTATGGAGTTTTTTATGACAAATTTGGATTTGAAATTAATAATGTTACTGATCAATTTGTTGAGTCAAGATGTAATGACCGATACGGGAGTGTTGGAAAAGGAAACTACAGGTCTAATAGGGATATTGGGTTTATGGATTTTTGGTAGGCCATATAATTTAGGGATGAAAGGGTTCATAATAAGTAAGGAAACTGGAAAGAGGGTCTTTATTAAGAACTTCAAAATCAGGAGAATCAAGAAAATCACAGACCCTGCCAATATAGTCGCTCTTGTTCAAAATGACAAGGCAATGACCTTTGTCAGCTTTGGTGCACAATAAACTAGATTCTCTAATATTTCTGGAAAGAGTATAAGTGGTTATGACTAAAATGTGGGAATTATTGAGGTTAGGCAAAGTTTTTTTGTAATTAGAAAACTTCCTGCTGATCTCGGCACGACATCCGTATTTCCGAATAACTGCTGATTTTTAGAAAATACTGTCCCGATTCTGTTTAAGTTACTTCTTATAATTGACTCCTTTATAATAGTAATGAAAAGTGTAACGGCTGATAATGGATCACGTGGTTGTAGCCTTTTTTTGACTTTAAAACTCGATATGTCTCTATGTCCTTTTACTTTATTTTTCTGTGTCATTTGTGTTAAACTTATTAGCTAGAAAGGTATTCCGACTTCTGCCACTGCACTATATAGCTATTTTATGTTGACAGAATCGTACGCTTGACGAAAGTTTACGAATAAAACGTGTAAGTCTGTCTTACGTTTCTAACATAAAGCATTTGGATTTGTTTTAGGGCTAAGATTTGGTCCATGGGCAATATTCATATTGGCATACACATTTCTGTTACATTTTTGAGTGAGTGAAGTGTTTTATGTCCACTAGCAATCTTCCCATATTCAACCGACAATTATTATTTATATGCTTACCTGAAGCCTGTGACGTAAATATGCAAAATTAGACAACCATCTCGTCGCTATTGTGTCAGACCCTACACTTGGAGTTTTACAGTCAATCTGGAAGAAGAGAATATTCATATTACTAATGCTTTTTCAGCTGCTTACTGAAATATAAACATTTACAAGTATTGTACCAATATATCTTATACGAACCGAACACAGTCAAAAATGTAAGCGGTTGATATTTTTACTTAAAGGGTTTGGAACTTCTACGGAATCTACCAGATGCATTTTGGTTTACATTGCAGATTTAGGTACAGTGACTACCTTCTGAAAATGTTTACTCAAATTTCTATTCCAACGTCACCTGACTAACGATTGCTAAACGGTAAATATCTCACGGTTTAATATTCGGAAATGTCTAATATCAATAATAAGTGTATTAAAACACAGTTACAAATACATTAAAATGGAGGAGCTGACCAACCACGAACCACGCCATATTCTAAAATCAATCGTTGTTTTATTGATCTACTCGAGCGCAAAGTACCTACTGTAGAAAAGTTTAGAAACGGAAGAAAAAGGAAAGCCTTATACCGGGTAGCCATAAATTCCTGATACCATATTACCTTTGGAATCAACACCGCTTTATTAAAGTGATGAACCCAACTAAACTAAATGTCATTAATGTCATCACAACTAAAATTCCTATCTGTCAAAAATTATAACAGATTGCAATAAGTAATGGAGTTAGAAAAGGAGATTCTTATAATCGAGTCGTATTTAAGAAATCGTGTCAATAACCTAGCATTTTATTACATTACATACCAATACTTATAACTGAAATATAATGCTAACCAACATTTGTAAGTAGCTAATTCCATGGCTACCGGGATCTCAGATATTTATGGCCACCCGGTACATACTTCAAATTCTTATATGGGTATTTCGCCACTCTGCAAATTAAAATATTAAATAACGAAAATATTAACAACGAACGTTTCGAGGGACAATCTGCCCTCGTTATCAACGAATAACAATTAAAACTAACAAGAACTTATCTTTTTTTCACTGGAAGGAAAAACGACCAACCTCCAATGAATTTTCTGACATTGACGTTTGTTGATATCTGTACCTACTTGATCTCATCTTTAAGAATCGATAGCCAACTATTGTCTAAAAATATTGAGAAAGACGACACGCATTTTTCTTCGTTAAGTAAAATGTATGCCGTTTCCTTAATTTTTCGCCTAGTTGACATCGATTCTTTAGACAAGATCTTTGTGTTGTCCCATTGTATTTTATGGTTTTCATCCCAAGCATGTTCTGCCAGCTTAGACTTATTGAATTGATACGTTTTCAACATATTTTCATGTTCTTTAACTCTTACTGCTAAAGGCCTGGATGTTTCACCGATATAATATTTCCCGCATTCACAGGGAATACTATATATACAATTCCTTGAATGTTGTTCTTCGTTGAACGGTTTAGTTTTTGTAAGAACTGACCGTAAAGTATTCATCGTTTTGAATACCGTCCTAACATTGAATCTATTTCCAATTCGTCTAATTTTGTCAGATATGCCTGGAATATATGGTATAGTAAGAGTATTATATTTTTGAGTGTCATTCCTTTGTATGTGTGTGGTATTGCTTCGTGTATTGAAAATGTTCCGAACAAGAGTCTCTGGATAGCCATTATCTTGTAAAACATTAATAATAAATTCTTTCTCTTTTTTGAAAATTGTATCATTAGAGCAAACAACTTTGGCTCTGTCGTAAAGACTTTTTACAACGCCTGTCTTTATGTTTTTGTGATGGTTAGAATTAAAATGTAAGTACCTATTAGTATTGGTTTTCTTACGGTATACTGATGTTTCAAAAGTATTTATTGTGCGTGTGATTAGTGTATCAAGAAAGGGTAACTGATTGTTTTGCTCTGTTTCTAATGTGAATTTGATGGAGGTTTCTTTACTGTTAATATGTTCAAGAAATTTGTCCACCTCATCCATATCATGAGGCCAAATTGCAAAAACATCATCGACATATCTCCACCAAACTACTGGTTTGTTGGTGTACGTGTAGACATGTTGTTGTTCAAAGTCTTCCATAAAAATGTTACTAACAATGGGAGATAAAGGTGAACCCATTGCCATCCCGAAATCTTGTTGGTAAAATTCATTGTTTAGTTGAAAGTATGTCGTTTTAATGCATAGTGTTAAAAGTTCCATAATGGTACCAACGTTTAATGTTGTTCGTGTATGTAATGTGTTATCGTTTTGTAGCCTATGTTTAATGATGTTGAGTGTTTTGTCTACTGGAACATTAGTGAAGAGACTAACTACATCGAAACTAACCATTAAGTGTTGTGTGTTTATGTTTGCTTCTTTAAGTTTTTCAAGGAAATGGGGCGTGTTCTTTATATACGTGTCTGTATTTCCTGATATAGGAGTCAGTATCTTAAGTAAATATTTAGCTAAACTGTGACAAGGAAAACCTATAGAACTAACTATTGGCCTAAGTGGTACATTTGGTTTGTGTATCTTTGGTAATCCATAAAAATGTGGTGGTTTACTGTAGTGTGGTGTTAGCGTACGTCTTACAAAATCTGTAAATTGTTCTCTGTGTTTGTAAAGTGTTCTGTATATTTTTGTTTCTATTGTATGTGTTGGATCTTTATTTAGTTTAGTGTATTGTCCCTCACTAATTAGTGTTAAAAGTTTTTCGTTGTATGTGGTTGTGTCAAGTACTACTGTGGCGTTGCCTGTGTCTGCAAGTAGAATTTTAATTGTGTTATCGGTTTATTCACTACACACACTAAAAACCGATAACACAATTAAAATTCTACTTGCAGACACAGGCAACGCCACAGTAGTACTTGACACAACCACATACAACGAAAAACTTTTAACACTAATTAGTGAGGGACAATACACTAAACTAAATAAAGATCCAACACATACAATAGAAACAAAAATATACAGAACACTTTACAAACACAGAGAACAATTTACAGATTTTGTAAGACGTACGCTAACACCACACTACAGTAAACCACCACATTTTTATGGATTACCAAAGATACACAAACCAAATGTACCACTTAGGCCAATAGTTAGTTCTATAGGTTCTCCTTGTCACAGTTTAGCTAAATATTTACTTAAGATACTGACTCCTATATCAGGAAATAGGAAATACAGACACGTATATAAAGAACACGCCCCATTTCCTTGAAAAACTTAAAGAAGCAAACATAAACACACAACACTTAATGGTTAGTTTCGATGTAGTTAGTCTCTTCACTAATGTTCCAGTAGACAAAACACTCAACATCATTAAACATAGGCTACAAAACGATAACACATTACATACACGAACAACATTAAACGTTGGTACCATTATGGAACTTTTAACACTATGCATTAAAACGACATACTTTCAACTAAACAATGAATTTTACCAACAAGATTTCGGGATGGCAATGGGTTCACCTTTATCTCCCATTGTTAGTAACATTTTTATGGAAGACTTTGAACAACAACATGTCTACACGTACACCAACAAACCAGTAGTTTGGTGGAGATATGTCGATGATGTTTTTGCAATTTGGCCTCATGATATGGATGAGGTGGACAAATTTCTTGAACATATTAACAGTAAAGAAACCTCCATCAAATTCACATTAGAAACAGAGCAAAACAATCAGTTACCCTTTCTTGATACACTAATCACACGCACAATAAATACTTTTGAAACATCAGTATACCGTAAGAAAACCAATACTAATAGGTACTTACGTTTTAATTCTAACCATCACAAAAACATAAAGACAGGCGTTGTAAAAAGTCTTTACGACAGAGCCAAAGTTGTTTGCTCTAATGATACAATTTTCAAAAAAGAGAAAGAATTTATTATTAATGTTTTACAAGATAATGGCTATCCAGAGACTCTTGTTCGAAACATTTTCAATACACGAAGCAATGCCACACACATACAAAGGAATGACACTCAAAAATATAATACTCTTACTATACCATATATTCCAGGCATATCTGACAAAATTAGACGAATTGGAAATAGATTCAATGTTAGGACGGTATTCAAAACGATGAATACTTTACGGTCAGTTCTTACAAAAACTAAACCGTTCAACGAAGAACAACATTCAAGGAATTGTATATATAGTATTCCCTGTGAATGCGGGAAATATTATATCGGTGAAACATCCAGGCCTTTAGCAGTAAGAGTTAAAGAACATGAAAATATGTTGAAAACGTATCAATTCAATAAGTCTAAGCTGGCAGAACATGCTTGGGATGAAAACCATAAAATACAATGGGACAACACAAAGATCTTGTCTAAAGAATCGATGTCAACTAGGCGAAAAATTAAGGAAACGGCATACATTTTACTTAACGAAGAAAAATGCGTGTCGTCTTTCTCAATATTTTTAGACAATAGTTGGCTATCGATTCTTAAAGATGAGATCAAGTAGGTACAGATATCAACAAACGTCAATGTCAGAAAATTCATTGGAGGTTGGTCGTTTTTCCTTCCAGTGAAAAAAAGATAAGTTCTTGTTAGTTTTAATTGTTATTCGTTGATAACGAGGGCAGATTGTCCCTCGAAACGTTCGTTGTTAATATTTTCGTTATTTAATATTTTAATTTGCAGAGTGGCGAAATACCCATATAAGAATATGAATTATGAATTCACGCCACAAAGAAGTGTCAGAGATTAACCGGTACATACATCACCGCTAGCATATTTTGAAACACAGGACGCGACCTGCGTTCTTATATATTTATTTTATTTTTATCACATTCTGGAAATATTTGACAATGGGCTTAATGTTAGTTTCCTAAATTGCACAATAAATGGTTGTGAGCAATCTCTCAAACGTTTTTAATGGTGAAATATATCTTGACGTATTAAAAAACACACAATTTCGGTGATGACATTCTTCTATAAATATATCAGTCCGAGAAAGGCATAGTGTGTTTTGAATTGGCTCTAGTAACGTTGGAGAGCCTAGTTATAATTTAACTTACTCATTAAGTACTCTCTCGATGAAAAAGTGTAGCATCTAAATGTAAGTGCGATACGCCGCAATCGAACCCCGATTACGGCGCAGTCATTGCTGACCCTTCTAAAGCGTGAGTAACCTAGATGAACTAAATAACATTCTCGAACTTTTACTAATCGAAATTAACACAAACTTTTTGAATAATGCCAATAAATTACGAAAGTGAATCAAACAACTTTCAACTAAAACCACCGACCATTATTTTTAACAGTGTAACAGTGTAATTCCCCTAACATAAATGGAATACCAAGAATCATCAAGTGATAGTACAAATCCCCATAAACGATTCAAGATATAAATAAACAATAGTTCTTCATCTTAGATACACTTTTAACCTAAAAATAAGTACTGCAGTCTACAATCAACAGAAAACAACTCCTCTCAATCTTTGACACCAAATTATAATAGTGAAACTACTCCTCGTTCTATAAAGATTCCTCCATTTCTCGCGAATAGCACTCACTACCAAAACATTACATTAGACATTAAAATAGTAATTTGTTTCATTAGTACAAAAAATGCAGGATTTCGGGACAAGTAAGACAGATCGCCGGACTCCGCTGCGCGTCGTCCGGCGAGTCTTACGCGTCCTGAAAACGCATTTTTTGTGCGAATGAAACATACTATTTTTTCTCCAACTACTGATAAATTCGGTAATATGACTTATTATTTAGAATCACACATTGTAGGTTATATTGTAGAACTGTCATGGCGCAAATAAACAATCACTGTACGGGGAAATTAAACAATAACGACGGCGATTGCCGAATATTGACGAAGTGTTTGTGTTTTATATAAAATTTACCATGTGAAACCCTATCTTGAGTCCATTTTTGTACTAGTGCAAATATAAATCGAAATGTGTACAGTTGCCAAGGTAATTGGTGAACATCCCGAAATGACTTAGTTTTTGTACAAAATTATTCGACAATATGGCGTCTTATTCGTGAGGTTGGAGAAAAAATTGATTTCTGTACTGCGTATAGAGGCAGTCAATTAAGTATTAACATCGCCAATATTGAGGACTACAGAAAAATAAAGAATTAATTACTACGACGAAGAAAAAGTTAACTACTACACTCATCAAAATTCCGAAAATTCTAACTTATCTGCAATTATAGGCGATATCCCTATATCAATAACCGAAAAAAAAATTCGCACAGAGCTAACTAATCTGAAAATTCCGATAATTAAAGCTACCCGGTTATTAAGTAAGAAAAAGTATCTGGTGTGATACACGCACACAACTTCCTTTTACAGTGATCTTATAATTAGCCAAAAATTTGATTTTATATTTTTAAGCATTTGTAAAAAATTTTCAAAAATTAGAAATTCTACAAAAACGGTACAAAATAAAGCGTTAGTTGAAGAGGCACATTTTCTCTAGAATTTTTAGTTGAATTCAAAAATGTAATAATATACCGGGTGTTCTATTTAAAATAGGAGTTAATAAAAAAAATAGAAAAAGAAACAAAAGACACCCATTTTAGAAGTTTTCAACTAGAAAATAACCTAGCTCACATCAATACACATTAGAAATGTAATAAAAATGTGAAGTTTGAAAAAAATTGTTGGAGCCGTTTCTGAAAAAATCACAAGAATAAACAACTACTTCGGGTTATGCGATTTTCTTCAAAAGCTTGCTGTCACATCTACATAGTACACAAAACTTATATATGAAGTTTCAACGCCATACCTCTTTTTGTTTTTGAGATATTCTGTTCACAGACACACAGACAGATACACGCACAGACACACACACAGACAGACCAATGAAAAAAATATGTTTTTTGGGTTCAGGGGACTCTAAAACGTGAAGATCGGTTGAAAACTCAATTTTGAATTTTTGGGGTGAATCCAATACTTCCTTTATTGTAAAAGGAAGTAAAAATACTTATGCTCCTAGATGCTGTAAAACTAAACAATATAGATAGGTCTAAGGGCACATTCAAGATAAACAGACTACTGCACTGAGTAATATCTATTAAACCCGGCACACTTGTCAGGTCATTTTGGTATTTTAATTAGCCACCTAGGCTTTAGGGCAGCGTGCCCGTATGCTAAACCCTTTTAGTTACTTATTTGGCTTCATCGCCTAATTCCATAATAATGATTTTGCACATATTTGGCCCCAAACGCAGTATTTCTCGTCAGTTGGAGCACCCCTTTGCTGGTACTTTGGCAGCCGGGTGTTATCGCTCGCAAGAATTCCGAACCTTCTAGAAATCACGCCGTTGAGGCGCCTCGCCATTGGCTGTCTTTGTTACCGGAATTTATTTGTTTTATGAAGCACATCGCCATTGGCTGTCGAGAGTCACGTGGTAACGCCGTTTTGGCTCACGCCACTGCAGGGGTCGTAACACTGCTTGCTTGGGCAGTTCAGCTCACGCCGTTGATCAAGGAAGTCGCAGAGTGTGCCGTTTCGCGGCGTTCCCGCCATTGGCGGGGACGCCAGCCTGTTTTTCCCGTCTCGTGCTGTTTCAGCGAATGTTGTCGAATATGCCATCCTTTAAGAGGTCGCGTGTGATTGTGCGAGTGGCACGTCTTTACGCCAAAGCGTAGGTGTGTGAAGGGCTTCACGGGGCCAGTTCTGCGTTTGTGAGAAAGGGGGTTATCCCTTTGCAACTCGCTGTTTTCGAGGATCTTTCTAGGCAGGACGAAGTAGGTCTCTTTGCCGCCGTAAGTGTGCTCTCAGGAGAGCGTCCTAACGCCGCCATCTTGGCGGATTCCAGCCCGTTTACTCCAGATGCCGTGTTTCGGCGATTTAGCTGCCACAGACTGTCGCCTTCTACCAACTGATTGCACGCAACTCTCATAGACCGTCTACGGACTAAGGTATTTGTAATTACAACCATTTAAATATGTTAACTGTCGCTGGTGCGAGCGGTGTCGCTTTTGTGCTCAACTTTGTGTGGGCGGATGCATGCCCCCTTGCTTGCTGTCGCGGCTTTTAATGCCGGTTTGAGGCCACCATGCTTCAAGACGCTACTTTGGTAGCCTACTAGTAAGTTCATGTGCGCGAGTTTCGCGTTTCATCGCCTAAATAGCTAAAGAACTCTGCGCCTATATTTTGGTGTTACGTTTGTGCTAACTTTTAATTCAGTAACGTTAGGTGCGCGAGCTTCGCTATATTATACCGATTAATACTTAAATGGAATCAACGCCTCGCCGTGCTGAGCCTGGCGCGCCCTAATCTGTTCGAGCTCTTTGTTTATGTTTGCGAGGGCTTTGTGCTTTGCTTATCAGGTGTTAACCGCAGCCAACGACTGCGTGGGCGACGTAGCAGGGGCTGGCAACTATTCCAAATTCGCATGCTTTAGTGAGGCTATGTTAGCCCCTCTTCCTGGTCAAATATTGCAGTCACGCTGCTTCGCTGCCTAACGAGTTAGGCCTTCAATTATTCCGTCACGCATTTGTGCGGCGTCGTGCTTTGCTGCTAGCTACACTGCTCCCGTTGCCTTTGCAGGTCGGCGTCTGTTATCGCGAACTAACGCGCCCTTTTCCGGAGTGCGTATTTCTAAACTGTACTCTAATATGTAAAGTGTCGAGCCCACTGCGGCCGGCCACCCATAGTGTGTTGTTTACTAGCATAGCGCGTCCATCAGCTGGTGCTTAACGTAAGAAGTAACATAAGCTTGGCGGCACGATTTGCTGCCCAGATGTAGTTATCGACCAATAGACGCATATTTAATTAAGGGACGTATTATTCCTATTCGACCTGTGCATGCTTTGTTTCAGATAGAGCCTTTTACAGTGTAAAGATTGGTGTACGGCGAGACGTGAGAGATCAGAGCGTGCAGGTAGGTCCAGTGGTTGGGCAGTCTCGGCCCAAAGAGTCCCAATATTACCATTCCAGTATTTGCGATCACGAAATTGTTATTTGAGCTTGCAGCTCATGAGAATTCTTATCGACGGAGTATCTTGAATACTTCGCTCCCGTTTAACCGCCCAGGCCCGGTTATTCGGGTTAAGGCAGGCTTGGTGGCGCCCTCTCTATTTTACCGTTAGTTACCGACCCTCTGGCCGTTACCCTCAGATAATCTCGTTAAAGGACCCGCCCATCTCCACTGAAAGTCTAGCTCGGCCTAACTTGTTGCGGCGTGGGTGGCGGCCTAGGAGATATTTCGTCCCGATTTCGTCAGTTACGGCCCGCGCCGGCCGTTTCGTTATTGTATGAGCCGATGCGGTGTCGTAAAGTCAGTTTAAGACCGTAACACACTAGTAGAGATCCTCCCCAATGCATCAAGTACCAACTAATTGGGCATACGAAAAATTATTGGCCCTTAACTCTTCGATGTGTCAAGTGCACTGGTCAACATCATTATACTGACTGCAAAAACCTGTTACTGAAACATTTTCCTGCGTTAACTGCGGCGAACAACATACGGCTAACTACACAGGCTGTAGTTACATCCGAAATCTTCAAAAAAAAACATTCCACCTACTATAAGGCCTACCAATCCTAATGCATCACTAACAGGAAAAGTCACTTCCAGCCCTACCTATTCACAAACAACTCGAAACTACCTCCCCAATACGTCCAACCTTACCAAATCCAATAAAAATAACCAATCATGTAATACATTTTCATCAAATTTTCTCACAAACCTACTTTAATTAATTTCTCCTTACATCGATCAAATAAAAAATGTGACTCTGATGAATTGTAATTCATTTGACTAAAACCCCAGTGATCCATATTTATCTCATTCTTAGCCAGGTACGGAATTGAATTGCATGTGTTACAGAGACTCGCCTAACTCAAAATGAGAAATGTACGATTCCTGGATATCAGATCTTCACGAAAGACAGAGTATGGAGGATCGGAAACAGGTTGAGGAGGCTCAGCCATAATCACTAAACGTAACCCTGCTGTAAACCCGGTAGAATTAGTCGACATACACCAACTTGAAGGTGTTGCAATTAAACTCACTGAGTGAGTAACTCATCAATTAAAATAGTGTCTACAAACAAACCACTCCACAACCGACTGCTTATTAATGAACTCAGAACCAGGTGGAGGCAAAGAAATTAAAGGATAACCTTGAACCCAAGATAAGACAACATTTTTTAACAACTGTCCCAGGCAGGAGAAAGCGGCGAATAAAAATTGTGGATATCGAAGACCTACTAAACGAACAAGAACTTATACAAAAGCTTAAACAACAAAATGTAAACATCATAACCTCAAAAAGCCAAATAAAACTGGTTGTTTAAAAAAAAATGGCGAAGAACTTTTTCTCCATCATTGAGTGTGATGCAGAGACATTTGAAAGAATTTTAAATAAAGGAGAGAGCAGATTGGGCTGTAAATCATGTGTGTTTTGAATACATAGGTTTTATACGGTGCTATAACTGTAACAAATATAACTATACAGCGAAAGAATGTAAAGAGCAGAGAGCCTGTGGACTCTGTGATAGTAAGAACCATGACACCAAAGACTGTAATAAAAATAACCCCGAATGCGTAAATTGTAAACTGAGCAATAGTAAATATAAACTCAACTTAGATGTAAACCACGGAGTGTATGATACAAAATGCCTAACATATTTATGGCTCCAGGGAAAAAAGAAACAAAAAATTCAATATAGTAACTCACACATATAGCAATTCAAGTGTATAGTCTCTAACAAAGAGCCTGAAAATAAACAAAACCTAACAGTTTGTCATGCATCAAAACATTTAGGTAGTCTCTTAGGTGTAAAACCCTAGAAATAGACTGCTTCCTGGATGGACTGGCGTGTAAGCCCCAAGTTCTGCTTTTCAGTGAACACTGGCTGGAACTGAACGTGGCCCAATTTATAAAACTTAATGGCTACCTACATGCTTGTGTTTATCTATGCTAGAAGAGATATGAAGCATGGGGGAGTCTGCATCTATTGTGATCAAAACAGTGCTTTCAATGATGAGAGACTATCTGTGCTATGAGTAGCGAGGGTGACAGTGAGTTGGCTGCTGTCTTTGATGAAAGTTTCAAAGTTGTGATATTGTGTTTATATCGTCGAGGAACTGGGGAGGTATTTATAGAAAGGCTTGAGCAGGTATTAGAGTTCATATACAATAGCTACTCAAAATTTAAAGTAATCCTGGCGGGTGACTTTAATCTAAATTGTTTTGATGATAAGAATAATCGGATCAAGCAATTATTGGATCTATGTAATGCATATAACTTAAACCAATGTATTTTTAAAGCCACCCGTGAAACTGTGGATTCAAGCACTTTAATTGACAACATATTTTGCAGTTTTGAACAAAATTTTTCTAGTTATGTATTCAACTCAGCACTCTCTGAGCATCATGCGCAAATAATCAATGTTAAAGGTTTATGTAATAACAATAATAAATTAAGATATGAATACAGAAGGTTTTTTTCAAAGAACAGGATTTTGTACTTTAAACAAGAAATTCAAATGATCGATTGGTCCAAAGTGTATGAGGCAGGAACTGTAAACGCAGCATACTATATATTTTTTAACCTAATCTTAAGTCACTTCAATAAAATTTTTGTCGTCAAAAAATACCCATTAACTAAAGATAATAAGCACTGGATAACAAAGGGTATAAAGGTCTCGTGTAAGCGTAAACGTGCACTTTATTAAAAAAAAAATAAAGGCAAGATCACTAACCAATTTTTTAATAATTATTGCAAAATTTTAAAACAGGTAATTTAAATTTTAAATGCTAAGAAAATTTCAAACAAACAATTTTTAGATAATGCTGAAAATAAGATCAAGGCCACATGTCAGCTTTTAAAAAAGTTAACTAGTAACAATAACAACAATACAGTTTTTGAAAATTTCTCCAAAAATTATAATGATCCAATTAAAGTTCTAAATAACTTAAATATATATTTTGTTAGCGCAAGTCTAAATCTGAATTCAACATTCGAAATGCTTTCCTTCTATTAACAGATTACAGTCCATATACATGAGACCGGCCAATGCTAATGAAATTTTTAACATCATAATGAGTCTAAAAAACAAAAGAATCTGTTGGTGAAGATGACTTACCAGTTAAAATCCTTAAAGAAGTTGCTTACGTAATTGCTAAGCCGTTATCTCATATAATAAATTTATGCTCTGAAACGGGCGTCTACCCTGATTTCTTAAAAAATGCTCTTGTAAAGGCAATATACAAAAAGGGTGAGGCAGATAACGAAAAAAATTACTGGCCTATATCTCTTCTCTCAAATGTTGATAAAATTTTTGAAAAAACAATATACAACGGACTAACGGATCTTTTGGAAGGGAACTCATTAATTTCTAATAACCAAAACGGGTTTAGAAAAAGAAAGTCTACCATAAGGGCACTCTACCAGACAATTACAAATATTTTGGATTCATTAAATAATAAAAAATTAACTTTGGCAATGTGTATGGACCTGTCTAAGGCTTTCGATAGTGTCAATCACAAAACTCTTCGTAGAAAACTAGAAACTTATGGAGTTAGAGTTGTCTCTGAGAAAATCAGTGTTGCTAGGGGTGTTCCTCAAGGGTCGATACTAGGCCCTTTACTGTACATTATCTATACAAACGAACTCTCGGATATTACAGGTCATCACACAATTCTTTACGCTGATGAGACTACCTTGATTTTTAGTGAGGAGGACTCCGAAGCAATGCTGATAAGCATGCAATGGGCTTGCGAAGTCCTCGACAGATACCCGTCAGCCCATGATCTTCTTCTAAACATACCAAAAACCCTGTGAGAAAGGATAAATGTTTTGCCTTACCTGGTGGCGAAAGTTATAGTAGGTATTTTGCCGGCTGTAATTTTCGGCCTAATTGGGCTAACTTGCTGAGAGGGTCGGGGTTCCAGCTACACTGAAAGAGAATAAAAAAAAGGAGAGAGCGCCAGGTCCTCGACGTAGCTTTAATCCTTGCGTCGGACCTGCACAAGGTAGAGATAAATCCAGCAGTAAAAAAGAAATCAAAATAATGACCATTAAAATAGCACAACTTTATTTAAATTGGTGGGTACTATAATGCATAACAAACATATATCTATAGATCCAGAATAACAGCAGGCAGTATTCAAAAATAAATGCAAGTATAAGATTCGATACAGGTTACAGAATCTAGATTGAGACGCGGTGAAAATCGGAACTAATGTTAGAATCTAGTAATTTCCAAGTTTCGCGTTGGTAACATTATTACATCTATCATATTGAAATTAAATTGTTAACCTTATTTAAGCTAAATGACAAAATAAATCAGAGGCGTACGCAACATTGCGGTATGGTGTATTATCAGTTCTTGAATGTTAAAAGGATTGCGTAAATATTGGTGTTAAGTTGAACAACCAGGCTCTGCTAAACCTCCTATCCCAGCAACAGCAATTTTCACACTTTAAAACACAAAGAATCTGTCATATGACTTTAGTCACTGCGTAAACGAAATCCTACTACCCACCGTTACTGATTACTTGTCATTTAAAATGTAACCAAACGTTGTATGTTTGACAACTTTCCACATATTGCCAATTCATCAAATATGATCACAGCGCCTTTCATGACCTACCTTGAGACTCAATCTAGTTTCTGTAACCTGTATGTAGCAATTAAATAAATATATATATATTAATATATATTATAATTATAAATTATTGTAAATCAAATTTTAATTGTGCTAGTAATTTTTAAATTCATTGTAAACCGCTAGATGTATGACTAAGTAGTTATGTCATGTGTTACGGTATTAATTCATCAGTTTGACAATGATCAAAATTATTGTCCAAAATCGGGTACAAACTACAGGGTTCGCAGGTTTTCACTAGAAAACACAGATCTTAATGTGCTGGAGCAGATTTTGTTGCTCCGGTTACTCGCACTTAACCCAGTCGGGAAGGCGTGGTTCGAAGACTTAAATGAAAAACCGACGGGGTACTTACCCGAAGCTTGCTTAAAAGAATTTCCAAAAGGACGCCACTTGCTTTTAAAAAGGGGTTGCTTACGTGAATAAAGCAAGAACTTCACGAAGCTATGAGGAGGTCCTCGCCTCGCTGTCCAAGCATCCACCGAGTCTTCAGGAAGAACACCAAGAGTGGCCATACACAACGACTTACCTTGAGGCACACCCTTGCTAAATAGTAACAAAAAACACTAACACTAGCCCAGAGCTTGGGGCTTGCTTATCAAAAAGGCGTACTTTCAGCTTTACAATGCAAATTACACTCGGCCTTTGCCACACTGGATTAAATGATGACCCAGAAGGGGTCCAGAACTCAACAAATAATCAAATTGACTTTAATGGATTTATTAATTAGGGAATTAAAGTTTACACAAATCTTTACATTAATAAAAATCACCCGGAGGCGAATTTAAGCTTAATAAAACGAAAAGACACACCCTATATGAACATGAAAGGGGTTCCCAAACAAAGTTACCTTATTATCTAAATGTGTTGTTACACACCAGACAAAACGAAATAGCTTACAGGGGTGAAGCCCCTGGTTGGCAATAAACAAAACAAAACATGGGCTTACGTTTAAATAACGAGCGCAATCTTTACGAACTCTTGAAGAACACACACAAATATAGTCGCACCTTAATTAGGCACAAGAACACAATTGGAGTAATACATAGCTCCTACCTGATAGCTGTAAGTACGTCGTTAGTTTCTGCTATAAACTCGTCCTCGGGGAAGCTTGGCAGGGCGTTGCAGAAGTGCAGAAAGGGCTGGAACCGGACCTGGCAGTGGCTTAACGCCGACCGGCACTCAAAAGGATGCGGGCCTCGCACTGGGATGAAATGGCACAACGAAATCGGAGTTTTCACAGATGCAACCAGAGCACTACGATGATAACACGCGGTGGGCCTCACTTCGATTACTATTTACTCAACGTTGGTAATTTAAAAATGCAGTATGCAAATGGTTTTTCCCCACAAAGGCACGGGAAACCGTTAATCACAAGCTTAGAGATGCCGTCTCAAATCGGGTCTGCAAGTGATGCAAAAATCTTCCACTGGGAAGTAAAACCAAACTGAAGGAGACGAATCGGCTTACTTTTACCAACGCTGACTGAAATACGTTCACTCAATTGCCCACCACGCGTGTTTTTCTTAATACTCAGCAGGAGTCAACAGCCGTCCCAAAGGTTTAAGCGAAACTCACTTAAAAATCCAACGCCACGTAAAGCACACAGAATCCCTTAACAAAGATTTTCCCCCGGTGTAACAATGCTTGTTACACCGGGAGGGGGGGGGGGGGGCGCGAAAATTGCACACACTGAACTGCTCGAAGACTCGCTGCTAATTAATTCGAAGTTTAGAAGCGAAACAATAATTACCCCTCCGGGCCGGAATAATGCATCTCCCTCTAACAGTGTTGCCAAACAAGGAAGCATTCCTGCGTAGGTTTTAAAGAAAGGCAAGAGGGGCTTTGAACAAGCGAGATGGACGTCGAAGCTTCTAGAAGAAATTTCTGCTGCCGCAACGAATCTCATGGTGTTGAATTACAAAGATTACTTTTCCAGAACTTTTAGTCGTTGTTGACAAGAAACACAAAATTTCAAGGCCTAATAAGGAGAACAAAGAACGACTTTGCTTATACTTTGGGGAAAAGAATATAACCAGTAACAACTGTGATAAACTACGCGGCCGTTGAATTTAATAACAGGAAATCTTAAGCTACGCTGCCTAAATGTATTGTTACTGAATGCAAACAGTTTGTTTTGAATTTAAAAAGAGAACGCTTACGGGACGAATTCTACGGGTCGTGAACGCATTATTGTTTGGGCCAAATTATATTTAAAATGTAGCTTTAAGATCCAGGGTTGAACTTTAGGCAGGGCCGTCTTCAGAAATTTTTAAATCGAATAATTTCAGCTTAAATGCACTAATAACACCCAGTCGTGAAATTGATGACAAGGATAGCTTAATGACGTCAAAATCACCCAGCTCTGTAACCTTGGTGGCCTACTGTCTTTTTTATGAATTTGTTCAAATTTGAATATTGTCACATGTCCTTAAAAAACATGTGTCTTGGTTCCACAAGTTGTTAGCCTTTGAAAAAGTATAAAAATAAATACACGAAACGTCAGGCGATACATACAAGTGGTTTTATGTAACCATTAAAGCTTGATACCTGTGCGTAGCACTGAGAATGGAGTTATTCCAACCCCTATCCCAGTCAAGAAATAACATTTTACTGTGTATGTAACCACACAAGCTGTGAGAGGGACTATCTTTATATATATATATATTGCTATGGTTTTAAGCCCTACCAATCAACTCTGTTAGCATTGCCAAATTAATGGACATTTCATGAAAGCTCAGAGTGAGATATTTCATATAACTGCAAAGCTAAAACTTGAATTTGCCAGAATAAATACATTTGTAGTGAGATGCCAGCAAATGCAGAATAATTAAATAATGAACGCAGTAAGCAAAGCTCAATTCGCATAGGGATCCAAATTGGTTGTAAATTCAGTTAATTGATTAGGTTTGTGCTAAAGTAAATGCCAAACCGAATTAAATTTAATAATTACAAGATGGATCGCAAACGCAAGGGAATGAAGCGTAGAATTCAGGCACAGTTTTATAGTGAAATCCAGTCAGGGTTTTATAAGAAAGGTAATTGAAGGATAGATAAGCTTATGAACATGCAACGAGCAGATAAGAAGGAAGGCATTAAAGCATTTGAAGGAAACCGTAAAAATCAAAGGGCAAGGGTTATAGAAATTGCAGAAAAGTGGACAGCATATAAAGTTGATATGATCCAGAGGCACGCAAGGGCCTCCGCCATCATATGTACGTATGTTACGCCCTCGCCAAGCAATCAGGATCAAGAACAAACAAACATTAATAAGTACATCGCGAGCCAAAATAACGCTATGCACAGCTGCCGATCCTAAAACCGCGTAAGAAGCTCCCACGGCCCGCTCGAGCGCTAAAACCCCATAAATACATCAAAGCTAAAACGACAGCTAGACAAAAGCGAAACGCCGGCCGCTAAAAGCGCCCGCCGCTCGGGAGCATCCGCGACGAGTGCAGGGATCGTGATTACACACCGCTAGGCGCTATTGTTTCTGTTAGGAAGCGCGGGAAAGCAAGATTCGAATGTGGGGAAATTCACGAATCAGTCCATTACTCGCCGCAGAAGAAACAAACTCCATAAACGCACATCGGTACACGATCCAACACTACTATAACAAAGGCAGTAAAAGGCTTCCGGAACCTGTCACAAACAGCTAAATATGCCGTCACAACGGAAACATTTACAGGGCCCTCGTAAAGCATCAGGCTCCGGCAAGACTGGGAAAGAGCCGAATTCAAGCCGCGGTCAAAAAGACAATGGAAATACACATCGCGAGGGCTAATTAAATTAGAAACACTGGCCCTTTTGGGATACACAAAAATCGCTAAACTAGTGCGAAGACGAGACAACAAACCCGAACACAGAGCAGTTCGTATATGGCCGCAGCAGCAAAAGAAAAGCTCGCGCAGCGAGAATATTGACGTTAGTGTAGGAAAAGTTTAATCGAGTATAATAATAGTAAATTGCAAGCGGAACAGGCCGAGTAAGGACTCAAAATTCAAGTTGATCTTAGACAAAAACAATACGCATGGTTTCAACCTGAGGGAACTTCGCGCCGCGGAGTAGAAAAAAAAACTCAAAGCTCGGCCCCGATTACAAATCTCAACTTTGTTATTAGACGAGCAAAACATATGAAGTAAAGGCTCAAAATGCGAGTTTTTCTGAGACGAAAACGATGCAGACATTTTCATCAAGATAGCACTTCGCGCCGCGGAGATCAGAGCCGCGGATGCAAATCAGATTAAATCTGCAAGCGCCCCCACTACCGTTCGGCCAATCACGAGCAAGGGTGCTGCAGACAAAGCCGGCCAGGCCCTTATAAACCCCGAGGTTTCTTGAGGAGATCATCGAGTTCCAGCCATCAGCTCCAACCACCAGCATCCAGCTCTAGCCGATTCACCATCTAGTTCCATACACTTCCTCTGACACGCACCCTCGTGCGGAATAGAGGCTGAGTGTCATCTGGACATAGCCGATTCGCCAGCGAGTTCCATACACTTCCTCTGACACGCACCCTTGTGCGAACTAGAGACTAAGTGTCATCGGGACATAGCCGATTCACCAGCATAGTTCGATACTCTAACTCTGACACGCACCCTTGTACGAACTAGATACTAAGAGACATTGGACTTAGCGCAGTCACGGGCGGTTCCAGTCACCAGCTCCAGCCACCCCCATCGAGTTCGATACTCTAACTCTGACACGCACCCTTGTGCGAACTAGAGACTGAGAGTCATTGGACTTAGCGCAGTCAAAGGCCGTCCCAGCCACCAGCTCAGTCAGCGACATCAAGCTCCGGATCTCAAGATACGCACCCTCCAGTGCGGACGAGAGATTGGAAAAAGGATGACGTAAGCAGGCCGCCTCAACGCACCTTTCAGTGTTTGATTTGTTTTTTTTTCTTCGTTTCGTTTTTTTTCCGCCCAGGAAGCGAACCCTGGTCCTCCTCCCGAGACCCCAGGCGCCACGCTTCAGCGCTCCTGCGCCCCCTAGCACCGCTGAACCAGCAGCCCCGGCTCATCCCCGGCAGTCGCCGCGGACAACGCCCTCGGTCGGAAGGACGCCGCCGCTCCGAAACGCGCTGCCGCTCCACGGCACCGCCCCCTCGTCGTGAGACGCGCGCCGCACCGGATTGGCCCCGCCGCACCGGATTGGCCCCGCCCTCCACAGCGCCGACGCCCGTCGCCACCTCCCAGGAGTCGCCACCTGCCGCCGTCCGGTTCGAGCAGACTTCGAGCCCAAACGCCGGGCCCTCGGCGCCCCCTCCCGACCCGCTAACGGGAGAGCCCGGGACTACACCCCCCCCCCCCCCCCCCCGAAGCACCTGCGCCGACAGAGCCATCCAGGCGTCCTGGTTACCATCTTTTTTATATATGTGTACATATAGAATAATAAAGATAAACCTTTGTAAATAAATTTGTCTCTCTTTCTCTCTCTCTCTCTCTCTCTCTCTCTCTCTCTCTCTCTCTCTTTCTTGCTCTCACTCTGAGGTCTGCCCCGCCTACCGGGGAAAGCACCGTTGGCCGACTGAGTTACCAGGGCAAAAACAACAGTCGCCGGAAGCCATTTTGCTTAACCCTCGCCCGCCCTCCAACGAGGCCACGGGACCAAGTCGTGTTAAAGTTAAATATGAACGGAGTCCGGCGGACGATTTCGAAGCGACGCGCGTTAACAGTGCATGCATTCAGCTAGCAGGGCGCCATCCGATAAATTCGTGGTATTAACAAGATACATTCGTTTTAAACCAGTGAAATCAAAGTGTACATTAGCGATTAGCTACCGGAAGTTCAAGAACTCGGCCCGTCGGGGCTGGGTAAATAAAAAATAAATTATTGACAATGGATCAGTCCAGTGCTAACAATAAGCGAAATTCCGATCACTTATCGTCACCTGTCAACGATGTAGTAAAACGATATACTTGGAATGCTGAAGAACTAATCAAAACCAACCCGTACTTCCCATTATCAACACAAGAGACGAATACCAGTGAATCAAAAACACCAAATCCAGACAGCAACCCAGTAACTAGCAAAGTTAAAATCCCACCAATATTTATTCACAATGCCAATAACCACCAAGAAATTATTAACGATATTAAGCTGATTGCCAAAGAAAGAGAATTTACTACATCTTATAGCAGTAAGTACCTCAAAATAAACCTTACTAATTGCGATGACTTCCATAAACTGACTAAATTCTATTTGAACAACTCCGTGGAATATCATACGTTTCAAAATCCCAATGAAAAACATATATCGGTAGTTATAAGAAACGTGCCAATATCACTCACGGACGCCGAAATCAAAGAGAAACT